>PVIC010000760.1:69525-109495 GCA_004025085.1 Thryonomys swinderianus | reverse complement strand
GTTTTTTTTTTTTTTTTTTTTGAGACAGGGTCTGCTTTGTAGTTTAGGCTGGCCCTGAGCTTACTATGTAGCCCAGGCAAGCCTGGAACTTGGCAATCCTCTTGCCTCTGCCTCCCGAGTGCTGGGATGACAGGTGTGAGCCACCATGCCCAGCACTGTGGTATGTGGTATTGATGGCTGGTGGGCGTGAGTCACCACACCCAGCATTGTATGTGGTTACGGGGATCGAACTCAGGACCTTGTGCTTGTGAGGCAGGCGCCAGAACCACTGAGCCAAATCTCTGGCCCACAGACCCTGTATTTTTGCAGAACACAAACCCAGGCCCCATTTTCTACACATTGTACAAAGTGTGACCTTTCTCTGTAGCAGCTCCCTTATGTGACTGAGGACTGAGAAACACAGGGACCGTATCTGCTGTTTGCAACAGATCCTTGGCATCCAGCTATAGCATAGGGCAGGCCTCCAGGCCAAAATAGGCCTACTGCTTGTTTCTACATAATGAAGTTTTATTAAAATACAGGTCTGCACTCATGCCTGTAATCCCAGCACTCGGGATCGGGAGGCAGAGAGAGGAGAATTGCTGAGTTCGCGGCAGCTTGCCTGGGCACCATAGTGAGCTCAGGGCCAGCCTGAACTACAAAGCGAGACCCTGTCTCAAAAACAAAAACAAAAACAAAAAAGCTGGTCTGCTTATTTGTGTACATCCTGCCTTCTAGGGCAGAGTTGAGCTAGGCTGGTTCTACGGCTCCCACAGCTCAAGAGATTTTCTATCTCAGCCTCAACAGAAAGCCAGACACTGGCAACGGATCACTGTGTTAACTCACGTTTTGCTAAGTGGCTGGGCCCTCGTTCAGCTCACTTTTGTCCCATGGGGAAACAGACGCAGGGGCAAAGGAGTCTCTGGGTTGGGGGCTCTGGTGACTTACAGCCTGCTGGGGGTCTTTCTGGAAGAAGGGCGGCCGGTCCACCAGGCAGGATAGCACAAACTCGGCCACGACCAGAGACAAACACAGGTAAGTGGACAGGTGTACTAGGGGGTCACTGTGGAAGTCCTGCAGGAGAGAAAGCAGTTGCTGAGGAGCTGGGGCAGCAGAAGGCACCATGATGGGGGAGGGGGCAAGTTGGGCTTGGCAGGGATCTCACACCAGGAGCAGATTTAGATGGAACCAGGCCTACAATGTTCGGAGGCCGGAGATTCTGGGATTCCTCCTTGTCCTGATTCACAAACATCTGACTTACATGTATGCTGTGTGAACAAGTGTGAGTCAAGACTATGCTTTGTGAGTCAAGACCAGCCACAGTGGGACAGTGAAATATGGGGACACTATGGGTGTTTTCCTTGTGCCAAAAGGAACTCACCTTTTCATCCCTGCCCCCATCCTAATCGCCTGACCCATTTCCTTGTGGTCAGGGTCCTCTGGTTCACGAAAAAGGAAGCTGAGGGTACCCAAAAAAGTCACAGCCTTCTCTTAGCCTCTGTCCTTATCTACAGCAGGTTCATTAAACTGAGTGTGGTGGTACACTCCTGTAATCCCAGCACTGGGGAGGCTGAGACAGGTGGATTGTCTGGAGTTTGAGGCCAGCTGGGGTTACAAGGTAAATTCAAAGACAGCCTGAACTACCTAAAGAGACCCTGTCTCAATAAAATAAAATAATAATAACAGTGGGACTGCTGGACTCTACCACAGACTGCTAGTGTGATCTCAGTGAGAATGTATGCATGTGTGCTTGCTGTAGCACGTGCCAGGGCTGGAGTCCCAGCATGTGCAAGGTTCCAGGATCACTTTTCCAGCACTGCGCTTCAAACAGCTGTTCCAGATGTCAGACGTGGCAACAACCTTCACCACTAAGTGGGTAACACGTAACTCTTAAAAATTCATCCTTGAGTTTGGGTGTCACTCAGTGATAGAGGACTTGTCTAGCATGTGCTTGGCCTCAGGTTCCATGTGCAGCACCATAAAAAAATACACAAAATAAAAATCTGGGGCCAGGGATTTAATTCAGTGTTTCCAGCATCTTGTCTGGCAAGTGCAAGTTTCTGAGTTCGATCCCCAGTACCACATACCAGAATGCTGGACACAGTGGCTCATGCTTGTAATTCCAGCACTCGGGAGCTAGAGGCAAGAGGATTGCTGTGAGTGTGAGGCTAGTCTGGGCTATATACTGAACTCAAGGCCAGCCTGAACTACAAAACGAGACTTTGTCTCAAAAACTAAAAAATAAATAAATAAATAAAAACAACTATCCTTATGGACAAGACAATATTTCTCTTCTTTCCCCTATCAGAATGGGGCAGAATAACCATGGGCACAAGAGATGATGGTCTGCCACTTGCTGTAGCCTGATCACTGGTTTCTGGGTAGCTCCTCTGACCTGAGCCCAGTGATTCCCAGCAGGTGGGTGACTGTGCCCTGGGGACATTTGGTAATATCTCAAGACAGCTGGGGTTATACTACAGTGGTGAATGTGCCATATTAGTACCCAGTGGGTAGAAGTACAAAGAATGGGACGGCTTCTCTCACAACCATGATATTGACAGTACTGAGCTTGGTAGAACCTAGACGGGGGGAGCTGGGGAGATAGCTCAGTGATAGACCACTTGCATACAACCGCCCACCTGGAATTTAATCCCGAGCCCTGCAAAAAAGGAAACAAGCCATAAAGAAAACCTGGGTCAGCACATATATATTTTCCTTTGCAAATAAAATGATCCATTGTATCCCCCGGTATGGGAGTGCTGCTTCCAAAATTGGGAAACTGAAATATAAGTGGCTGTGCAAAAGGAGAGTAAATACAGAAGCAAAGGGGTCATGGTGGAGAATGCCTGAGTGAGGCCTCTAAGCCAAGATGGGCCTTGAGGATTGGGGGGGGCATTCCCCCTCCCACAGAAGGAAGAGCATGTATTTGGGCACCCAAGTTGTCTAGTGTGTAAGGCATGGATAGGGCACAGTGTGTGCAGTGTGTGGATGGAGTGTGCAACACAGTGTGTAAAACAATGGGAATCTGTGCTGGTAAAAGGGTCTGGGTGACAGTATGGATGAACTTGGAGAGCACTGTGTTCAGCGAAATCAGGCACAGAAAGACAAATACTGTGCGTTCTCCCTCCGATGGGAAATGTAAAGAAGTTGATTCAAGTTGGAGGGCCAGGGATATAGCGCAGGGACACCATCCTGACTGGCAAGCGTGAGATCCTGAGTTTGATCTCTGGTATGGGGTGAGGGGAGTTGAGGGTAACATGGTAGTTTCCAGAGGCTGGGAAAGGGAGGAGGGAGGAAGCATAAGGGAGAGAGTTGCCAGCAGGTGCAACTGGGAAAAATGCATGCTACTGTATTCACTGCAGGGTGACTAAAATTAGCAAAGCTATACTGATTATTTCAGAACAGGTAGAAGACTGAACACACCAACTTGAAACAAAGAAGGCATAAGGTGTAGCATGTGCCAAATGTCCCGCTTTGATAATGACACATTCATTGTACACGTGCATCACAATATCAGGAGGGTCACAAGTTTGAGGTCACCCTATGCAACTTAGTAAGATCATGTCTCAAAAAAAGTTTGTTTTTCTTTTTTGAGACAGGATCTTGCTTTGTAGGTCAGGCTGGCCCTGAGCTCACTATGTAGCCCAGGCAAGACTCAAACTCAGCAATCCTCCTGTCTCTGCCTCCCAAGTGCTGGGATGACAGGCATGAGCTACTACGCCCGGCACATGTCTCAAAATTTTAAAGGGTTAGGGATGAGCTCAGGGGTAATGCACTTGCCCAGCATGTGTGAGAACCTGAGTTCAATCCCTGTGCTGTAAAAGAAAGGAAAACACAAAACAATCACACAGGGCCCCATAAAAATCTGCAATTATTATGAGTCATTTTAAAGCAAAGCAAAAAATGTATGAGATCCCAGGTATTTAGAGGGGAGGGCACGTTTGTGCGTCTTCAGCATTGAAGTCACTGGGCGAGCGTCTCCATGGAAAGTAGAACTCGTGTGTGCAAAGTGGAGGACGAAAGAGACCTTGGCTTTCTGGTTCCCCTGGTGGCGCCAGCCTCTACTTACCCCAGTTGAGGCCTGCTGGGCAGTATTGGTAGCTGGCAAGAGACAGCAGAGCAGCCAGTACCCAAACAGCACCCCGGAAGCTTGGACGCCCTTCTTCCTCTCCACATGGACCAGGAACATGGCAAAGCTCTGGGCAAGAAGCGCAGATGGGCCTCAGAGGATTGGGAGGGGAGAGGAAGGGGGAAAGGTCTCCCTTCCCCATGCCCCCCACCCGCGTCGGAATAGCCCCAGTGAAGAGGCCATTACCGTGGTGGTGAGCCACACAGTGGGATGAGTGAGGACTTCCGGGGCCTGCGGCGTCCCCTGCTGGATTCTCCACAGAGGCACAGCCACACTGAAGGTGCACAGGAGGATGAGGGCGAACCCAAGCACCTGGAGAGATAGCTCAGCTAAGGCTGCGGGTAAGACAGAAGGCGGCGGCCAGCTGGAGGTGACCTCGGGGCCACCTGTGTGTTAGTCCCGCAGAATCCCCAGTGGGGCCTTGGAATGAACAGCGTTATTAATGTGTTGGCATGAAGACCGCAGGAGGGACTCTGCAGACTGCTCCTGACTGTAACTGTTCTGCCAGTCATGCACAGCAGGCAGGGGCCCAACGCCTGTATCTCCACTAGTGCAGGTGCAGCGTGGCTTCCGGGATGAAGACAGGATGTGAAGAGAAGTTTGCTACCAGGCATTTGCATCTCTGCTACTAAGTCCAGGAGAAGCTTAGCCTAGGGTCGGTAAGTTTCTGGGGATTTCTACTATATCCTTTTCTCTCTTTTGAATAAAGTAAAGCAAGAAAGAGAAAATGTTCACATGAGCACACCAGGGAGAAGGTACCCAGTTAGCCTAAAGCAGGGCTGACAGATCCCATCTCCAGGCTGGGATGGGTCAGACATCTGCTTTTGTGGCCTATGAGCTAAGAAAGGGCTTTGCATTTTTTAATCATTAAAAATAATTTTTAAATAATTAAAAAATTGGGCTGGGGACTTAGCTCAGTGGTTCTGGCATCTGCCTGGCAGGCGAGTTCAATTCCTAGTCCCACACACCACAGTGCTAGTCATGGTGCTCACGCCTGTTAATCCCAGCACTTGGGAGGCAGAGGCAGGAGGATTGCTGAATTCGAGGCTTGCCTGGGCTACATGGTGAGCTCAGGGCCAGCCTAAACTACAAAGTGAGACCATGTCTCAAAAAACTAAAAAAAATAAATAAATAAAATAAAAAAATAAAAATCACAAATCATGAAAGAAAATTAGATGAAATTCACATTTCAGTGACTAATGTTTCATTGCAACAGAGTCCCGTTTACTTATTCACAATTGCTAGGGCTACATTCACACTGTTTTAGCAGAGCTGAGCTTTGGGAAGGGAGACAGCTGTTCAGCCAGCAGACCTCAATGGTCTGGGTCTTTCAATTTACCAGTCTGTGGGCAGGTGGCAGCAGCTGAGCTGGACTTAGTAAGGTAGCATGGGAACAGATGGACTTTGAAGAACATCCCTGAAGCAGTGTGGAGGACAAAAAGGGTAGGAAAGGCTCGCAATTGAAAGCTGGTGTTCGTCTAACGTACTATCACAAGCACAGGACGATTTTTAAAATTGTTCAGTAGGTCTGTCAGTGAGGGAAACACAAAAATAGATGGTGGTTCTATGGCTCAGTGCACGGTGGACACTTTGCATGCACAAGCCTCTGGGTTCTTTCTATCCCGGAAGCCCCTGAAAATAAAACAACATAAAATAAAAGCTTAACTGTTAACATTTTAAAAATCCACCCTAGTGTGGCTCTGTAATCACCTCAGGTTCTCCAAAAGTACCCACGGTACAGTGGAAAATGGCAGGTTACAGGAGCTGTTGCCATCTGAAAACATGTGTGTATGTCTGTATGTGTGTGTGTATGTCTGTGTGTGAAGGCCGGAGATTTAGCTTAGCAGCCCAGTGCCTGCCTCTATGTGTGAGGATTTTCACAATTACAAAATGAGTCTAGAGAACTTTAACTTTGTTCCACTTAGCTTATCTCTGGTGCCTCTTTCGCATTGATCTGTTTGCTGAGCAGGCTCATCCTGTCAAACTCTGTGCGCTCCACGATGGAGGAGGGTCCCTTTTGGCATCTCTGCCAGGTTCCTGTCTACCCCTCCCATTGTCTGGTTCCAGGGTCCCGGGGCAATGGCTACCATTTTGGCTTTGAAGAGACCAGACATCTGCAGGTAGCCCCGGGCATGGCGGTGGATGTAGAGCAGGTAGAAAGGGCCAAGGACCCAGAGGTACAGAGGAGGGGCCCAAACCCCTGCTGCCTTCAGGAAGCACAGGCTCAGCAGGCGGGAGGCACCCAGCTCCGGCTCGGTCTGGTTCCACACCTGAAAAGACACGGGGTTGGGGGGGGTTAGCATGGTGCAACCCCAGGTTCCCAATGTCCCCTGTCCACGGGACAGGCAGCGTGGGACCCTTAACATGTACATACATGTGTTCCAACCCTTTGTGGAATACCTGTTAATTCCCAACTCTTCTCATCCTGACATTAGCTCCACCAAGTCCATACAGTCATTGCACTGATTTTAGCAGATAAGGAAGCTGAGACCCAGAGAGGTGGAGTAACTTGGTTGATGCTTCCCAGGTGGGAAGCGAGGGAGCTGGGATTTGAACTCAGGAAGTTGGGTCCTGGAGGGGAGGAAACCCAGGCTCTATAATGTGTGCTAGGTGCAAACTGTCATTCCTGGTAACAATTCCAGGAAGCAGATGTTAGTATTTCAGTATCACAGATGAGTAGACAAGAGGCACCTGAAAGGACTCCGCTGCCTTCCAGCTGACACAACAGGAACACACGCACAGGAGCGCAAGTGTCTCAAACTGGTCCTGCTAGGGCTCCTGATCTATGACCTTTTTTTTTTTTTTTTTTTTGAGACAGGGTCTCCCTTTGTAATTCAGGCTGGCCCTGAGCTCACTATGTAGCCCAGGCCAGCCTCGAACTCTTGACAATCCTCCTGCCTCTGCCTCCTGAGTGCTGGGATTACAGGCGTGAGCTACCACGCCCGGCGATCTATGACTTTTTTTTAACCCATACTGCGGAATGAACCCAGGGCCTTCAGAAGGAGACAATGAAGTAAGTACTCCTTCAACTTGTAAAAACATTTTTAAAACTGAGAGACAGGACCTCGTGAAGTTGCCCAAGCTGAACTAGAATGTGCATTCCTCCTGCCCTCAGCTTCTCACAGCGCTGGGATCCCTGGCGTCCACCACTGAACCTAGAGGGATCTGTCATGTTACCTGGACCTTTCTGCTTATAGACAAATGTTTGGTTTGGAGGGCAGCCCGAGTCCTCAGCCTCCATCTCAAGCCCTGAAGTCAGGGCCTCAGTTCCTTCCCCGTAAAAGGGGCCAGAGCCTTTTCCTCTGGGGTGGTTGGTGGTGCGCGGGACACTAGCAGCGATACGCGCCGCACAGCGTATCCAGCTCCAGGCTCCTCACTGCCCGCCTGCCTGACCCTGGACACACAAACGGGAGTTCGAGGCCCCGCGTCAGCCCACCAACTCCACTCCCCACAGCGCTTTGCTGGGGACGGAAGGGGGAGGAAGCCAGGAGGAGCGGATGCAGGGGACCGGAAAGAGCGCCCTGGAGGGTGGGAAGGGCCCAGCAGCTGTATACAATAAAGTCCCGCGGGGCTGGGAGGTCTCCTCCCCGGGTTTGCAGCCTGAGCTGCCTAAGACGACCGCCCGAGCCGGGGAGAGTGAGCGCGAACGCGGGACGGAACTCACCCCTGGCCCGGCGCAGGGCTCCCCGGACGCGGCCATCGGAGCCCCGAGGTCCGTCCCAGCTGCTCCTGTTGGTCGGTCTGTCCAACAGCCTCACTGCGGAGTTCTCCCGGGCAAGGGGCGGGCCGGGAGCGGCTGGAGCTCGGATTGCCAGGCCTGGGCAAAGGTCTGGCTGTGAGGCTGGGGCAAAGCGACCTGGACGGAAGAGGGAGGGGAAGCGGACGGGAGGCCCAGGGAATTCCGAACCCTGAAGCTGAAGCCGAAGCCGCAGCGACAGCCACACTCTCCTCAGCTCCCAGCAACAAGTCCCATCTCAAATGTCCCAAGCCCTTTGGACCCAGTGATGGTTGGAGTTTATTCTGGTGGAGGAAGTGACAGGTGTGCACTTGGTCAGAAATGGAAACACATCCGAGACCTATGTTTGTTTGTTTGTTTTTGAGACAGGGTCTCGCTTTGTAGTTCAGGCTGGCCCTGAGCTCACTATGTAGCCCAGGCAAGCCTGGAACTCGGCAATCCTCCTGCCTCTGCCTCCGGAGTGCTGGGATTACAGGTGTGAGCCACCACGCCCGGCACTGTGGTATGTGGTGGTGTGGATGGCTGGTGGGTGTGAGTCACCACGCCCAGCATTGTAGGTGGTTCCCGGGATCAAACGCAGGACCTTGCGTTTGCAAGGCAGGTGCCGGAAGCACTGAGCTAAATCTCCAGCCCAAGAAAATTCTGAGCAAAGGTTTAGTACAGTGCTGGTACACCATAAACGATAAAGAACTTAGGTACTTTTAAACAGAGGTCTTGCTGTGTTGCCCAGACTAGTCTCAAAGTCCTGGGCCCACGGGCTCCTCCTGCCTCTGCCTCCTAAGTATTGCTGGTAGGAACTACAGGTTAGGTATTATTAGCACTGGTATTATTTCTTTTGGTCGTTGTCTTACTTACCAGTGGCTTAATATGCCACTGCAGAAATATATTAATATGAAATATTAATATGAAAGATGGTTGTTCAATAGCATGAGGAGAGATTATATTATAAAATAGGATATGATGATTTGGGAAAAAAGAAAAAATTGGACAAAGTGGAAAACAAAAGTAATTTTATTTCCTGAGGGTTTTTTGTTTTGTTTTTCTCCTTTTCTTGTGCTGAGGATCAAAGCCAGAATCTTCACCGTGAGCTCCATCTGGAGCCATTTTAAAAAATTTTTTTTTTAGACAGGGTCTCGCTTTGTAGTTTGGCTGGCTCTGAGTTCACTATATAGCCTAGGCAAGCCTCGAACTCAGCAATCCGCCTGTCTCTGCCTCCCGAGTGCTGGGATGACAGGCATGAGCCACCACGCCCGGGACTGTGGTATGTGGTATTGATGGGCACGAGTCTCCACACCCAGTATTGTATGTGGTTTCCGCAGGCGCTGGAACCACTGAGCTAACCCTCCGACCTGCCATTTTTAAATTTTGAGACAGGACCCTGCTAATTTACTCCGGCTGTTTTCAAACTTGCTGTCTTGCCTCAGCTACCTGGAGTGTTGGAGTAGGGAAAGTCGGGGGACAGGCGGGAAAGGTAAGGGCCTGTGTGTGGTGTCTGGCTAATCCTGACTGGAAAGAGGTAAATGCCCACCAGGGAGAGCAATGGAGAGAATCAGGGAAAACTGGTAAGTCCCTGGCTTCTGATGCCAGGGCCTCCTCGACTCCCTCTCCCTTGAAGTACAAAAGAGATACAGTGAGGAGAAGCCTCTATTAGAGAAAACTCAGTATATAAACTGTATACTCATCCGGACACTTACATACCTACCCTACATACCTCATATATATTTTATTGTTCTCTTGCCATGTTAATCCACCAACGTGTACATATATCCCTTTCCTGACTGCTAACTCAGCCTTGCATGTGAGGCTGTGTGATGAATCTCGAAGGTATCATCTGACAAAGACCAAAGAGAGTGAACCCAAGAGTTTGCAGGTAGGGAATGGAAAGGGCCAATGGCAAATCAGGGGTCTCACAGTCTAAAAGAACCATTTAGATTGTAGCAACTCTCAAGTGGAGAGAGTGCCTCTCTTGCCCTGTGATAAAAGAGGCAGAGAACCAAGGGCCTCAGGCACTGGCTCCAGGCTCCCTGCCTTATTCTGTCGAGGTAGTCTTCTAGCTCCTTATTTCTCTTCTCTTTTTAAAGTTAGGGTTGAAAAACTTAGCTCTTTCAGGCAGACAAGCCTTGGCATTCTAGAAGGGTGAGGTTTAAAAACTTCTGTCTGCCCTGCTTCTGGACGGGCAGGAGGTCCCAGGCAGAAAAAAAACAATGGAGTAGAGTCTCATTAAGCTTTATTAAATAATAGGAAATCTTACTAAAGGCAGCTTTTAAGTTCTGCAGTTAGATTCCAGCAATTAGAAAGGCAAAGGTAGAAAGAGAGAGAAACCAGACAAGGAAGGCACCGGGTAATGCAACTGACACGATTCAGTGAGAAGAATTCACAGGCAGAACAGGGGTGTGGCAGGGACCAAGAAAAGGTCAGGGTAGCCCTCCTCAAACACAGAAGAGTCAAGGAACAGCCACCTACCCACTCTTATTTCATATGTAAACCACACATGTCCCCTTTACTTATTAATCATTAACATGCGCCATTCACTTAATTAATCTTTACCTTTGTATAAGTCCCCCTCCACGTTATCCATCGCAAAGGGACAGATAGAACAGCTCAGGTTAGGATCAAAGACAGCCAGAGAGCCCATCCATTGTGGCACCTTCCCTGTGCCCACATGAGGGGCCCGAGAAATCACTAGTTCTAAATAAAAAGGAGCTAAGGACAAAATCTGCAGGTATTCCCTTCTGAGGCTCCTCACTCTCCCAGAGTACCTGTCTACCTTCCTTTCCCCCTCTTTTCCCAAATAAACTGCCTAATTTTATTTTTGAGAGAGGGTCTCGCTTTGCAGTTCAGACTGGCCCTGAGCTCACTATGTAGCCCAGGTTAGCCTCAAACTCAGCAATCCTCCTGCCTCTGCCTCCCGAGTGATGGGATTACAGGAGCGAGCCACCAAACCTGACACTGTGATATGTGGTAGTGACGCAGGAGAGTTAAGACCTAACTCCCCACCTGAAACGTGAGTTCGTGTTCTCTAAAAATCGAAGAATGAATTTTAGGAACAACGGAGGTTTGAGTAGGAAAACTTTATTGAGAGAGAAAGCTTCTGCCTTAAGAGAGACAGAAGGGGGGCCCGGAAAGTGGGTAACCCCCCACCTCACTTTTTAGAGGGCTTTTATGGAGCAAAGCCATGAGGTGAGGTGGGTCTAAAATAGGGGGCTACCAATAAGATTTGAAAGAAATGGGCAAACTGTGACTAACCAATGGATAAATAACAAGTACAGTTACTTCAGCACCTTTTGATTGAATAGGGTCCATTGAGAAAACAAACCCTAGAGGGTCTTGCTTGTCCAGAGACTCTTCCAGGTGGTTCAAGGTCCTGCCCATTATCTGGGGATTTTGCAATTGTTGCATTCTAGGGAGGGGCTGGATCTGGATTTTGACATTTCATCCTGGGAGAATGAGGTCTACCAGTCTGCTGGTGACTGCTATCTGGAAGTGTAGTTCCTCATTTATGGTGTTGACCTTTGAGGATGTCCTCTTTTTTGCAAGTCTTTCAAGAGCCGGCCCTATCTATCTGCCTACATATGTCTACCTGGCTAGTCTACCTATAATAGTAGGGGGGTTTGAACATCAGGACCTTGTGCTTGCCAGGCAGACGCAGGAACCACTGAACTAAATACCTGGTCCTGCTTTCTTTTATTTTAAACTCCTTTAATTCATCACAGGTGAGAGTTTATGGTCCTAGCAGAATCCCAGTGGCTGTGTATTTCAGCAATGGCGTGGCATGGGACCCTCCCCAGACATGACATTTTTCCAGATGTTGTTCTCCACTTTTCTTCCAGCCTCACCTCTCACAGATGCTCCACAATGTGGGCTCCTAAAGACCTCTTCCCCACCCCTTTTTGGTACTGGGGATTGAACTCAGCACCTTAGTACTGTGCTACAAGTTCACCTTCAGGCTTCTCTAATTTGAGACAGGGTCTCTCTAAGTTGCCCAGGTGAGACTTGAACTTGTGACCCACTTGTATCATCATGCCCTGGTTACCTACCTTTTGAGTCTCCCCAGCCCAGTATGGACTCTTAGCCCACTTCAGCTCTATTCCTGCCCACATCTTCTGGAAGAGGAGCCTCAGAAGGCACGAGGGTTTGCCATGAAGCTGAGGGTGTCTGCTGTTTACAAGATCTCATCTGCTAATTGGAGGTGATTTTGGTGGAGTGATAGAAATGAAAAGTAGAGCCCTCTCTTTCTGCAAGCCACTTCCTTCTCACTGGAGCTTTATTTCTTTGTATGGTTGTAGATGAATTTTAGGGACTGGTCAGGAAGTCAGAGAACATAAAGGAAATCAATGGTGGTGAACCAAAAACAGGACTTAAAAGATCCCAATTCCTACTTTGCAGCTCTTAGAACAGCCTATGGCTATGTATAAAGAGTTCTAGATGAGGGCCGGAAGGTTAGCTCAGTGGTTCCAGCACCTGCCTCGCAAGCGCAAGGCCCTGAGTTCGATCCCTGGTTACCACATATAATGCTGGGCGTGGAGACACGCCCACCAACAATCAACACCGCATACCACAATGCCGGACGTGGTGGCTCACGCCTGTCATCCCAGCACTCGGGAGGCAGAGACAGGAGGATTTCTGAGTTCCCGGCGGCTTGCCTGGGCACCATAGTGAGCTCAGGGCCAGCCTGAACTACAAAGTGAGACCCTGTCTCAAAAAAAAAAAAAAAAAAAGAGTTCTAGATGAGTCCTTTCCCGCTCTCTGGTCCCTGCTTTCCTTTCCCTAAGAAACTATTACAGACCACCATGGATTGTCATTGTGCTCAGCCCCTGGTCATGTTACAAGCCAATCAGGGGTTCATGTTAAGGAGAACAAAAGGTTTCTGTATCGGTAGTGGTCACAAATAACAAACCCCAGTGAGTACATTTGATAGAACATTTCTCTCAATGACCCTAGTTGACAGCCTTTCTGTATTTTTTTTTTTTTTGCTTTTGAGACAGGGTCTCGCTTTGTAGTTCAGGCTGGCCCTGAGCTCACTATGGTGCCCAGGCAAGCCGCCGCGAACTCAGCAATCCTCCTGTCTCTGCCTCCTGAGTGCTGGGATTACAGGCGTGAGCCACCACGTCCGGCATTGTGGTACGCGGTGTTGATTGTTGGTGGGCGTGTCTCCACGCCCAGCATTCTATGTGGTTACCGGGGATTGAACTCAGGTCGTTGAGCTTGCGAGGCAGGCGCCGGAACCACTGAGCTAACCCTCCGGCCCAGCCTCTCTGTATTTTAAGTGTGATCAGAGTAAGACGTAGAAGTCAGGCACTGTGTGGCCCTGTGGTCGGTGTGTCATTCTCTCTCTCTCTCTTTCTCTATCTTTATTGGTACATTACATATACACATCATGATCACACGCAATATTGGGAATTTGTACCAGTATATGACATGACTTCTCATTTTTTTCCATGAATGTGTGTCAGTCTCTTGAAGCTCCTGTGAAGGTTTTGTCCACTGCGTGGTTTAATTCATTATGATTCTTAGTTGTGTTTTGCTTGAGTTTTAGCCAAAATGGGCGTTCGTTTAGGAGAAAAAAACTTTCAAAATAAAAACCTTGGCACTTTTAGGAGCAAAGTGAAAGAACAGCAAATAACAGATCAGAAAGCAATTTTTGTCCGTTTGATACAGGACATGTAATTAAATTTGGCCTATGTTTTACTACATATCTGGGGTCTGGACAAAATACAACATGCTTATGTTTAAAATCTTTTTGGACATTTTATCTTAGAGGATGGATTGATTCAAATGTTATTGAATGGCATGTGCCACATGATTATGGAAGGAAAACTCAACTGTTTCTATCAAATATTAGAGCTAGAGTTAAAATACATTTTAAATACCTTCTTTAATTTTTCCTTTGGTGGAATTGGAGATGGAACTCAATGCTTTTGCATTGAGGTGCATTCCCAGTCCTTTTTCTGTTGAGACAGGATCTTACTAAACTGCCCAAACTAGATTCAAACTTAGAAACCTTCTGCCTCAGCTTCCCAAAGTGCTGGAATTACAGGTGTGTGTTACCATACCTGGCTGCCTTCTTTACTATTATACTGATGTTAGATAACATGTTTTTTTTTTTTTTGTGGTACCGGGGATTGAACTTGGGCCCTTGTGCATCCAAGCTTGGCACAGTACCACTTAAACTGAATCCCCGGCAACATGTTTTGCTTTTTAAAAACCTGCTAATCACTTACCCTGGAAATATTTGTAACCCATTTACACATTTTGAAAGGGCTTTTGAGATCTTGTATCACTTATGAAATATATGGGTCCAACGTTTGGGAGAGTTGCTGGACACTTTGATTAACACAGTCTATTTCGTTCTTTCCAGCTGTGATTGTGAACTTAAAGTAGAATTTAGCTTTGCAATACAAGCACACTGGGCACTCAGTTCTCTAGGCCTACAGGAAGCATAAGTGGGCTGTTTCCTCGCCGAACATGCGCTGTAGCTCTCTTCCCTGGCGTGTGTGGGGGAGGTGCAGGGCGTGGGGCCGTAGCGCGCCTGCGCGGCGACGGCGGAGTGGGCGGGGCCTGGGCTGTCACCCAGCACTGAGAGAGGAAGGAGCCGGCCGCGTGTGGTGTGAGGGGCGGGACCGGGCGGCCTGTGGAGACCCGGTGGGGAGGCCGGGTGGGCAGGCCGGGCCATGCGGGGAGGCCGGGGCGCGGGGTCCCTGAGGGTCGCCGCCGCTGTGCTGCTGCTGTTGAGCGGCGCGGGGCCAGCGCGCGGCTCCGAGGATATTGTGGTGGGCTGCGGAGGCTTCGTCAAGTCGGACGTGGAGATCAACTACTCGCTCATCGAGGTGAGGGTCCGCCCCGGCCCGGTGCCTCGCGGTGTGACCCGCCCCAGCCGCTCGGCCTCTCTGGGCCGCGCTGGCCTCGCTTCAGTCACCCGGCGGCTCTGACAGCCCCACGCTGCCGGAGCCCTGCCCTCTGCGCACGCCGTGCCCTGCGCGGGCTCCAGCCACCCTTCCCAGACGCGCCAGAGGGCCTCGTGCTTTGGGTCAGCTGTGGACCTCCGATTCTCAAAAATTCAGATGCCCTGAATACCCAGGCCCTGGAGCCTAGAACTCTGTCGTGGACACTTAGATCCCAGGTCCCGCAGAACTAGGCCGCCTGAAATTTTAGATCTCGTGAAGCCCGTATTCCTGACCCTGGAAACAACAGGTGTTACTTATTAAGCTCAGCCCAGGACCCCCCGCACTCTGCCCCCGTGAGCTGATCCATTGCTCTCCCCGCCCCGGGTTGGAGGGTGCTTTTTAGGAGCGTACATTCATCTCCCGTAGATTTGGACTTAGTGGATCAGTGTTTGAATCTCTGGGCCTGAGATCTGCCCCTCCTGCCTCTGGCCACACGCACAATACCCTTTTACTTTGAAAATAGAGTTGCCAGCTGCCCTGGTTGCCTTAATAGGTAGTTTTTGGAATTACCCTAGAGATTTGTGTAGACGTTTTAAAAAATTAACGATGCAAGGCTTTATTAAATGATTATCAGCCCATGAGCTTAGAACCCAGAAAGCTAAGCAGAGGAAGGAGGGATAGATAGAAGTAGGGGTGAAGGACACTTGTCAGGGTAGATGGGAGGGGATTTGAGAGAGACTGGAACCTGGTTTTGCCCAAGTGGCCTGATAGGGGAGTGGAAAGGCTGGGAAAGAGAAGAGGTAGCACATATCTGGGAGATGATTTGAGAGAAGAGAGGAGGCAAGGGAAATGCCAAAAAGAAAGGACAGGGGAAGGAAAACCTTAGAGGCTGTCTGAAAGCACCTTTGGGGCTCCCCGTTGATGAAGGATTGAACCTTAAGGTTTTACAGAGTAGTACTGGGGGAGGGGAGGAAGTTGATTCCACACCCCATGATCCTTTGACCTGGCCTTTCCCCAACCTCCGGGTTTTGTAGTTGAAGGGTGGGAGAGAAGCAACAGAATCCAGAACCATGACTTTCTAAAAAAAATTACCATCTTCTGGGCACCTGTGTCTGTACTCCTTTATCTTTTTTATCCTTGAGGGCTCCTAGGAGCTGCTGGAGACGTATTGCTGGGTGCCCAAGGCACCTCCTGGGTTTGCAAGCATGGGTCATTTCACAGTCTCCCTGGAAGAGCTTTTTGCAGTGTATAGTTTTCGTTGTCTCTGGGAGGAAGGGACAGGCAGTTAGAGACATCCCCAGTACTTACAGTGACCTTGAGAGTAGAGAACAGGTTTTGTGACCCATTATAAAGTATGCTGCTTGTTCCCTAGGCTGCCTTCCCACATGGTTGGAGATGCTCACTCTTTTGTAATTTCTAATTATGAAATCAGGAGTTTCATAAATGTAACCATATGTTGCCATCCTGTGTCCTAATCTGTACTTTATAAAAGCAGTGTAAATAATCAGGACGTATCAGTCATATGTTGATTGTGTCTTCTGTGGCCCAGTACAACTACTTTGACTTTCTACAGCCTTCTCCTATTTCAGGTTTTTTTTCATCATCTCCCTGCAATCAGCAACTATTTATTGAGTTCCTGCATATACTAAGGGGATCCAGTAGTATAGAGAACAGATCAGACCAAAATCCTATTCTTAGGGAATTGGAGTTATTTTATGGCATTGAGAGTTAAACCCAGGGCCTTTGTGCTGAGATACATCCCCAGCACTTTTTTATTTTTTACTTTAGGACAAGTAGTCACTGAGTTGGTACCTTGCCCAGACTAGGTTCAGATTTATGATCATCCTACCTTAGCTTTCCAGAGTCTTGGGATTACACTTATGTGTTTCCACACCCACATTCTTTAATAGCGATCTCTCCTGTTAGACAACAAGATTATATTAGTTGCTGATGCTTTAACAATTGGATCTCACATTAAAAACTGGATTCCTGATTGCTCAGGGAAACAAGCTGATCTTTGCGCTGGAAAATTAAGTTTGGGGTATGCAGTATCCAAAACCCTGTAGAGGGATCTCTGTCGACAGTACCCCTTAAGCACTTTGGGCTAATGAATGTCTAGTCCCTGCTTTACATGTACTCATCTGAATAAGTACTGCTAAAGCAAACAAGACTCCCAGGCACTGTGTAGGTATAAGCTGTGTGACAGCTGGCGGTAGAGAGCTTACAGTCTACTTACTTGTTCACATGATTCCTTCCCTGTATGTTAGTCAGGAGGCTGCAGCTTGCTGCTTCATCTTAGCTGGTAAGAGTGTGGTCTGTCATTCCACGCCTTGGTTCCAGTGTTCACATTTTAGAGGTCAGACTCTTAGAAGTCAGATCCAATAGTGTTCTTTTACAGCTGTAAAAACTGAGGTTTACTGACTTACTGAGCCAGGTAGGTAGGTCAGAGAATTTTCCTAGAGCCTGATCTGTCCTTTGCTAATTACATTGTGTTGCCTTTTTTCCTCAGAGATATTCAACAGTAACAATAACTTATATTTTGAGTATGGACTCTGAGTGAGTTATCTAATATATATTGATGTGAATCTGTTTAACTGCCATGAAAGAGAGTGGGTCCCTTTTTCCCCATGAAGATGAAACTCTGAAGGTGAAATGATTTGCCCAAAGTCCCTTGGGGTTCTACGATCTTGAGAGAGGTCATGTATCTTGTTGGGTGAACAGTTCCATCTGTGTATGATGTTCAGGACACAAGAGTTTTAAGGTATCCTTGAAGAGATGTATATAGTATATTAGTACATGATAGGTGTCTTTTTTTTTTTTTTTTTTTGCTTTTTGAGACAGGGTCTCACTTTGTAGTTCAGGCTGGCCCTGAGCTCACTATGGTATCCAGGCAAGCCGCCGTGAACTCAGTAATCCTCCTGTCTCTGCCTCCCGAGTGCTGGGATTACAGGCGTGAGCCACCACGTCCGGCATTGTGGTATGCGGTGTTGATTGTTGGTGGGCATGTCTCCACGCCCAGCATTATATGTGGTTACCGGGGATCGAACTCAGGACCTTGCGCTTGCGAGGCAGGCGCCGGAACCACTGAGCTAACCCTCCGGCCCCGGTGTCTTTTTTTTTTGAGACAGAGTCTTAAACTTTGTAGTTCAGGCTGGCCCTGAACTCACTGTATAGCCTAGGCAAGCTTTGAACTCAGCAATCCTCCTGCCTCTGCCTCCTAAGCTCTGGGATTACAGACATGAACCACCATGCCCAGCATCGTGGTATGTGGTACTGATTGCTGGTGAGCGTGAGTCACCATGCCTGGTATTATTGTATGTGGTCACCAGGGGTGGAACTCATGTCCTTGTGCTTGCTAGACAGGCGCCAGAACCACTGAGCTAAATCTCCTTCATCTATTTTCGTTCTCAGAAGGACAGTAGAGAGAAAATTAAGTTTCTAGGTTAATCTTGGTCTAAAAATGAGGATCCCCAGCCCTCATCCCAGACCTTGTAGCTGAGAAAGTGAGGTGAGCTGTAGGAATACTTTATGCTTTTTATTAAGCACCTTGCTAACAGCAAAATTTAAAAATTTCTTTTAGACTCAGAATCTTATATGAACAGCATAGAGATACTTGCTAAAATAAACAGAAAAATATTGAAAAACAAGACTTGTGGTAGGCTTTAGATTGTTTCTTTCTATTTCATTTCCACACTAGGGCTCGAACCCAGGGTCTCATACATGTGCAAACGCTGTCCCACTGAGCTATACTTCAGCCCTTTGGAGCATCAAATTTTTTTTTTTTTGGTGGTGACTTTGTCTTATTTTCTTTTGTCTCTAGTGCCAAGTGTTAATAACCTGTCTATAGTAAGTCTTTAGCAAATGTGTATAGAGTGTATTCAGAGATAATGTACATAGTTAATTATCAAAGGTGATACTATGACCTGTATTTTCTTCCTTTTCAGATAAAACTATATACTAAGCATGGGACTTTGAAATACCAGACAGACTGTGCCCCTAACAATGGCTACTTTATGATCCCCTTGTATGATAAGGTAAGAGGAAAGGAACTTCAGTCTTCACCACTGGTCTTTTATGATGGGAAGTGATCAGTGCACTCCTTCCCTTGCCAGGAAGTAGCCTTTTCCACATGAACAAATGCTCACTGGTTTTGCAAATGATTGTGGACTGTGGCAGTGCTAGCCAGGTTGCAAGGGAGACAACTTATGAACTGACACCGTTGAATACCCTGGTTTTCCATGTGTCTGGGAGCATTTGGCAGTATGTGCAGACATCATGGTTATCATGAACTAAACATCCTACCGTGTTACATAGGACAACTCCAATGCCCTACTGGCCAGGGTTGAGAAATGACTTAATGGAACAGTTTTCTTGCCAGCAGCCTAAAATATTGTTATACAAGCAATGTGTGAATTTATGAATGGTGTGAGGAAAAACCCCAAGGTCTTTAGAGTTACATGAAATAAATTTGTACCCATTGCCCCTACAACCTTCCCCTACAGTGACAACCTCTAATAAGAGTTTTGATGTGCATCCTCATATATTGGTTTCTTTCTCCTTACAGTGAGGCAGATATCTGTCAATACATATGCATATACATAATGTGTAAACACACACGTGTGTGCACAGAGAGGTGGGAACTTGCACATATCTCTCAGTTTCATCCTTAAATTTCACTTTGTATTTGGAAATACAGATTCACACGAAATAGCAGAAATAATATAACTAGTTTTTTTTTTTTTTTTTTTTGCTTTTTTGGAGACAGGGTCTCGCTTTGTAGTTCAGGCTGGCCCTGAGCTCACTATGGTGCCCAGGCAAGCTGCCATGAACTCAGCAATCCTCCTGTCTCTACCTCCCGAGTGCTGGGATTACAGGCGTGAGCCACCACATCCGGCATTGTGGTATGTGGTGTTGATTGTTGGTGGGCATGTCCCCACGCCCAGCATTATATGTGGTTACCGGGGATCAAACTCAGGTCCTTGCGCTTGCAAGGCAGGCGCCGGAACCACTGAGCTAACCCTCCGGCCCAATATAACTAGTTTTGATTTTGATTTTGGGGGGTATTGGGAATTGAACTTGGCACCTTCTGCTTGCAAGCAGGCACTAGAACCACTGAGCTAAATCCCCAGCCCTCTTTGTTTGTGAATCTAACAATAGGAATTATTCTGCAGTTTGATTTACCCCCCACCATGGTAATGATAACATTACTGTAGGGAAATGTATTTTCTCCTCCTGCGTGCTTTTAATGTCATGTGTATAGATCTATATTGCTGTCTTTTGGGGCCACATTGAATGTCAGAGTCAAACCCAGTTTAGCTACTTTTCAGTTGATGGACAGATAGACTTTTCCTAATTTTTAAATTATTGACACAGCTGTAAATATGCACAATTTGCATAAAGGTGAACTAGTGGGTCTTAAAATCTGTCATTGCTTTTTTTAAAATATTAATATCAATCTCAAGAAACTAAGGGTTGACCTTGTTGAGTTAAATCCATTTTAGGGAATGACTTTAGTTCCTCAGGATGTATACTGACCCTTATAACCTTAGACATGTGAGAAGTTAATAGAGGATTTGATTAATAGTATCACTTGGTATCACTAGACGAGTGGTTCTATGAACTCACAGATGGGCTTCAGTGCTATATCTATCTGATCGCTGAGGGAATCTTCGAGGTTAGTCTTGGCTCATAGGCTCTGGTGCGATCTAGGAAACATTACCATTTGTACTGCTTGTGCTTAGAATTTCACCATAAGCAGAGCTATTTTAGTTTAAATGAAAGAACTAAACTATATTAAAGTAGTCATCAGTTCTCCTTCTCTTACATTTAATTTCCTTTCTTTTTCTTTTAGGGAGATTTTATTCTAAAGATTGAGCCTCCCCTTGGGTGGAGTTTTGGTAAGTAAACTGAGCAACCAGACATACCTTGTCAAGATGACATTAGGTGCTGGATATTATTAGTTTAGTTTGCCAGAGTACCGAGACTATTCCAATATGAAGAATCCTTTTCTTCTCTGAAAGAGAGCTTTTATGGATTTTCTCCCTCTTGTCACTTTACTTTGGATTCACCTTAGATCTTTGTTAAAGCAGGGTGTCATCTCCCTTAAAATAGGCACCTCTTCCATACTGTGTCTCTGCCCTCATGGTGTGACTCATTACATGACAATCAGGCAGCGCAGACATGGAGGGGGGACTTTGTGTCTGTCTGAGGCTGGCTCTTTTTTAGCCCCTTCTGTTTTTTTTTGTTTTTGTTTTTTTAATTAACTGAATGTTTAAATATTGTGAGATTTGATTTTAAAATCTAGATTTGTGACTGAAGAAGATCTGGCATCTATAGGCCTCCCCAGCTCTATGCTGACCTGGGGCAAATTATTTCCTCTACATTTCTGTCTTCTGACCATAGTGTCACAGTAGTTATAGTCTATGCTTTCGGGGTACTTGAAGGAACAGTGGAACAGTGTTAGTTGTTCATATTGGCCCGCTCACAATTTGCAAGCGTGTAATCAAAGAGAGCTTTCTGCACACGTACTGACAAAAGCTTCCAGCTCTCTGATACAACTGCCTTTGGGCAGAGTCGAAGAGTTGGAAGTGGCCTTGAGTTCAGAGGAGAGGGCTCCATTTGGATGTGGCTGGCTGGTTTTTTTGGAAGAAGAGATACTTGTCCTCTGGGAACAGTAGGTATGTCGCCCTCTACACCTGAGGAAGGAGTGAGGCTTCCTTGTGTTAAGATTCTCGCCATTGTGAAGGTGCAGTGAACCTTCCTCACTGACACCTTATTTGGCCAGGAGAACAGCTCTTTCTTTCTTAGTTTACCTGGGAGTTAGGTTCTAGAAAGGTGAAGGTGAGCCCAACCTGAGTAACAGTGGAAGCTGAGCTCACACATCAGTGGCCTATATGAGTTTTTTTTTTTGAGACAGGGTCTCACTTTGTAGTTCAGGCTGGCTCTGAGCTCACTATGTAGCCCAGGCAAGCTGCCGTGAACCCAGAAATCCTCCTGTCTCTGCCTCCTGAGTGCTGGGATGACAGGCGTGAGCCACCACGCCTGGCACTGTGGTATGTGGTATTGATTGCTGGTGGGCGTGAGTCTCCACGCCCAGCATTGTATGTGGTTATCAGGATTGAACTCAGGACCTTGCACTTGCGAGGCAGGTGCTGGAACCACTGAGCTAAATCTCTGGCCCTGAGTTGTTTTTTTTTTTTGAGGCAGGGTCTTGCTTTGTAGTTCAGGCTGGCCCTGAGCTCACTAGGTAGCCCAGGCAAGCCTCTGACTCAGCAATCCTCCTGCCTCTGCCTCCTGAGTGCTGGGATTACAGGCGTGAGCCACCACGCTTGGCACTGTGGTATGTGGTATTGATTGCTGGTGAGTGTGAGTCACCACGCCCTGCATTGTTGTATGTGGTTACTGGGGTTGAACTCAGGACCTTGTGCTTGCAAGGCAGGTGCCGGAACCACTGAGCTAAATCTCTGGCCCCAGCCTGTATGAGTTTTGCAGGTGACCTCTTTGCTCCTACTGGTGCTTTCTCTTTCGATTAAACTTTTAGTTGCCCTATCATATATAGTCAGAAAAGTATACTGAACAGAAAAGTGCACTGAATTTCATTTCTCCTCCCTCAGTTCCTCTCTTCTTTCTTTCTTTGATGAATTTTCAAAAAGTGGACATGCATAAATAACTGACATCTTGAGAGTGGAATCTCACTTCTCTAGGAGCAACCTACCCCACCACTCATGAACTGCCCTACTCCCTGCAGACACCCACTGCCATGGCCTTCTCAAATTATCCATGTGTGTGGTTTGTGTGGACTTTATGTAAATGAAGTTACTCAAGTACTTTTTTTTTTTTTTTTTTTTTTTGCTTTTTGAGATAGGGTCTTGCGTTGTAGTTCAGGCTGGCCCTGAGCTCACTATGGTGCCCAGGCAAGCCACCGCGAACTCAGCAATCCTCCTGTCTCTGCCTCCCAAGTGCTGGGATTACAGGCTTGAGCCACCACGCCGGGCACTGTGGTATGTGGTATTGATGGCTGGTGGGCGTGAGTCTCCACGCCCAGCATTGTATGTGGTTACTGGAATCGAACTCAGGACCTTGCGCTTACGAGGCAGGTGCTGAAACCACTGAGCTAATCCTCCGGCCCTACTCAAGTACTTTTTGTACCTGTTTTCTTTCCTTCCTTCCTTCCTGTCTTTCCTTCTTTCTTTCTCTCTCTCCCTTTCTTTCCTTCTTTCTTTCTTTCCCTTTCTTTCCTTCCTTCCTTCCTTCTTGTGGTACTGGAGATCGAACTTGGGTCCTTGTGCTTCCAAGATAGGTGCGGTACCACTTGAGCTAAATCCCTGCCCCTGTACCTGTTTTCTTTTTCTTGGTGATGTTCACAAGGTTCATCCTTACTCTGCATCGTTCAAATTCATTCTCTGTGCTGTCGGGATTCTGGTGGATGGATATACAGCAGTATGTCCATTCTACTGCCAAGGGCCATTTGGCTTGCTTCCCTCTTCTAGCTATGCTCTGCTTTAGCTGAGCATTTCTGCACATACCTTTTGGTGCACGGGTGTTTGTATTTCTGTTGAATATATGCCAAAAGTGAAACTGCTGGGTGATAAATCTTATATGTGCTCAGTTTAGACAATACTTTGAAACAGTCAAAGTAGTTTATGCTTTGTCATCATGTGTAAGAATTCTAGTTGCTCCACCTCCTGGCCAGCCCTTGTGTGGTCAGTTTTTTCATCTTCGCAGTGGATGTGGTAGTATTGTATTGTGGTCCTGCTGCACCAACTTTGTGGGCACCTTTCAGGTGTTTCTTTGTGTTCACCATTTGGATAACCTCCTTGGTAGGATGCTTGTTTGCCCACCCTTTTGAATCTTCCTATTAGTGTATGGGTATGAAATTCTTTCTTTTACCTGAAATTTGCGTGGTTTTTCTTTTCTCTACTTAATATTTCATACTCTTCTTAGCCTTTAAAAAACTCCATCTTAACCCTTAACCCATCAAACCCTGTTACAATGAACTCTTTCATTTCCTAGAATAATCAGATTAACTGCTAATGTAAATGTAATGTAATGAAAAATCAGAAGATGGTATGTACCATCCGTATTTTTGGGGTTTCTGAGAAGTTGGAAGCCTGGCCAAGATGGGGTCACATGGCAGCAGGTGGCACAGGTTGAGAAGTGCCTGCCCCCTGTTACTCTTCTGCTGTTCTACCTTGGCCCAGCTCACTTCTTTCCCACTTGGTTTTTGCAGTATTGGAGTTTATGGGCTTGCTTTATGGTGTCTCACCTTGTATATTTAGCTTGGGACAGGCCAGAAGGCAAGTATGGGGCATCCTGCTGGAGCCGTGGCACCCTCAAACTATGTGATCTTGGAGAATCCTTTAAGCTTTCAGTGCCTCAGTTTACCTCTGTTATCTCCTAAGATAGTGGTAAGGGTTGAATGCACTCAGTATGGAGCTTGGTCCATGCTAAACATTCAGCAAATAAAACTTATTTGGTGCTCACTGAACTTTTCATGGAACTAGAGGATATAAATGAGCTGAAAGACTGTTTTTAAACTCTTATTTTGTAAACATTTGTTCCACTGAGGCAGGAAACCAGGTGACTGGGAAGAGGGCAGGAGGGAGACTTTTCCCTGTGTCACTTTTCTTACTTGTGGGTTTTGAATCACGTGAGTGTACAAAGTGTTCAAAAATTAATAAACAGAAGAGTTTAGCCAGGAAATGTTCTATTTAGCTTCCCTGTGTCCCAGAACTAAAGTTGCTTTTTCTTGTTCCCATTCCCTTTCCTGCCTTTCCTCAGAGCCGACAAACGTGGAGCTGTATGTGGATGGCGTCAGTGACATCTGCACCAAGGGCGGGGACATCAATTTTGTGTTCACAGGGTTTTCTGTGAATGGAAAGGTTTGGCTTTGCAATTTGCTATTTTTCACTCCACTGTGTGCTATGTACTAAGTCTTCTCTCAGCTTTTGGAAAAACAGAGTGTTTTGATCCTAAAGGGGCCCCATAGATTGGCTTCAGGGGGGTGTCTCTGACTTCTCCATTCTGCTGTGGGCAGAGCAACAGGTGGCTTTAGGATTCAGATTTAGGCTGCTGACCACCCCTGACCCTCAGAGTATAAGTGCCAGGCGTGGCCTTTTGTAGTGACCCGCGGTTGGAAGAGCACACTCTGCAGGATGGTAGCCTTTGCCATGGCTATGGGTGAATTGATGCCACTTCCTGAAGAGAGGATGTGCCTTTGCCTTTGCCCTGCTCTGGGAGTCGTCTCAGTGTTAAAACTTTGCTTTGCAGGGTGTTTGCCACTTCTGGTAGTGTGAATACAGGGTGCTGTCTGTGTGAGTGTCCATCCTGCCTTTACACCATCAGTGGAGAGCTTTGCCGCCATGGTTTTTTTTTTTTTTTTTTTGCTTTTTGGAGACAGGGTCTCGCTTTGTAGTTCAGGCTGGCCCTGAGCTCACTGTGGTGGCCAGGCAAGCTGCCGCGAACTCAGCAATCCTCCTGTCTCTGCCTCCCGAGTGCTGGGATTACAGGCGTGAGCCACCACGTCCGGCATTGTGGTATGCGGTGTTGATTGTTGGTGGGCGTGTCTCCACGCCCAGCATTCTATGTGGTTACCGGGGATCGAACTCAGGTCCTTGGGCTTGCGAGGCAGGCGCCAGAACCACTGAGCTAACCCTCCGGCCCCACCATGGTTTTTGTGGTTGGACTTGTTTCCCTATTATGTTAAGGGTGACGCCCTCAGTTCCCACTGTGCTTGTGGGCTTCTTATGAAAGATGGTGATCTTGGGTAATTCTTCCTCAGTGTTTTTTGACATAATGATATATCTTTAACTGATAATATCTTAGATTCAGTGAAATAAAGTGTTGATTTTCTGTCACTGTTCCTTCTCCACCTGTCCTTAGAAAGGGAATCCATGATCTGTGGTGTCTTTTCAAAGGAGTCCTTGACCAAAGAAGATTCTAGGCCCCTCGGAAGGAAAGAGCTTTGCTGCCAGGCAGGTCCTAACCTCCTTTTTCACACAGGTGCTTAGCAAAGGGCAGCCCCTGGGTCCTGCAGGAGTTCAAGTGTCTCTGAGGAACACCGGCACCGAGGCAAAGATTCAGTCCACTGTCACACAGCCTGGTGGAAAGTGAGTGGCACCCTGGTACCCAGCTTCACAGCCAGAGCTGGGCTGTGATGGGGGCTAGAGAGAGTTTTGGATTGAGGAGACCTGGTTCAGATCCTTATTTGACCTCTTAAGTCCCAACAAGTTCATACCCCTCAGAGCCTCCTGCTTCATGTCTGTGGCATGGAAGTCATTGGGCCACACAGCCTAACAGAAGATTAAGTATCAGCTGATACCCATAAAGGGTCTGGCACTTAGTAGGCTTTCATTTAGCAGTTGGGGCTGGGGCTGGAGTCTGGTGGCCCACGTGTGAATCCTGGCTCCACCACTTGCTAGCTCTTCAACATAGGAGAAGTTACTACATTTCTCTGTGCCTCAAGTTTCCTTATTTGTCAGTGATAATTGTGGAATCTACCTCCAAAAGTTACTGGAAAGATTCAATTAACATTACTGTTTCAAATCACCTGGCATGGAGTCTCTGCATAATGAATGTTTTGCTCAATGTAGTTAGCTCAGTTATGATTTAAAGACATCATTTTATCACATATCAAAATGATTAACCGTGCTGAATGGAATTTGAAGCACCTATTCAGTAGATAGTTGTTGAGTTTAGTAATTACCAAACCTGCCAAACTTAATGTAAGAGTAGCTCAAATTGATAATTTTGAGTGTTCAGATCATTACCACTCAGTATACAAAACCATAAAAATATGAGTTTATAATGAGTTGGGAAATCATCCAGTCTAAAAATTGTTATTTCTAGGGCCTGAGATTTAGCTCAGTAGTTCCAGTACCTGCCTAGCAAGCGCAAGGTCCCTGGTTCGATCCCAGTAACCATATACAACAATACCGGGCGTGGTGGCTCACACCCACCAGCAATCAATACCACATACCACAAATGCCAGGCTAGTGGCTCAAGCCTGTCATCCCAGCACTTAGGAGGCAGAGGTAGGAGGATTGCTGAGTTTGAGGCTTGCCTGGGCTACATAGTGAGCTCAGGGCCAGCCTGAACTACAAGTAAGACCCTGTCTCAAAAAAAAAAAAAATTGTTATTTTTATTTGTTGGTGCCTCTTCTATCCTGTGAAGCTATATTTTTTCCCTAGGATACTATAGGCTGAGTCTCCTTTACCAAGAATACTTGGGAGCAAAACTGTCCTGAAATATGGGCTTTTTTTTTTTTCAGACTTCAGAGTATTTTCATGTATATAAGGAGATATCTTGGGGATGGAACTCAGGTCTAGACATGAAATTCATTTTTGTTTTGTATATACCTTGTGTGTACAGGTTAGAGGTAAACTTAAATGGTATCATTAGCAATTTGGTACATGGACTGATTGTACTTGTGAGGCAGGTGCCAGAACCACTGAGCCAAATCTCTGGCCTTCCCAGCCTTACCTTGCTAGTATAGGCAACATTAGATATGAGACAGTATGAGCAGAAATTGAATGCTACTTAAAGTCCATTTCAGTAGAATGAGTCTCTAGTTGTCAGGGGCCTTGGCGGATCCCCTGCAGTGTCATTTACAGTCTCAGGTCAGCTCTGTGAGGTCTTCGTTTGCCTATAACTACTAGAGCTACCTTTATGAGCTACTGGTTTCATCACAGTTGCTTTGCATAACTTCAAGATGGCTTGTGTTTGTTTTAGGTAACAGATCAAACCTCCTCTGTGTAGGATGCGAAGCTTGTCTTTTTTTGCTATGCCCACATTGTTAGTATCATCTCGTGTTAGCATCTACCCCAGGCGACGTAGATTTGTCCCTTCTTTATACCCTTTGCACTTGCGTGCCTTTGCACAGTACCCCCCCACACACACACCACCACCTACTTGGTTTTTGTTTGTTTGATTTCTGAGATGGGGTCTCACTATATAGGTCAGGCTGGCCTTGACCCCATTAGGTAGTCTAGGCTGGCCTCAAACTCATAGCAATCCTCCTGCCTCAACTGCTGGGTGTTGGGATTGCAGGTGTGCACTGCCTTGCCTGGCTTCCTTGACTAGTTGTATATGTCCAATCTGGGCACCTGTTCTGTGACTGACTCCCACTGAAGTCCTGAAGATTCAGGGAAGTGAGAGGCCCCATCCTCCCTTCCAGCACAGAGAACACCCTTCCTTGTGCACAACACACACTCATCAAGTGCCTCTTGTGGCTTTGTTCAGTGAAGAACTGAATTTTGTTCATGCTCATTTAACCAGCTAGAGGGAAGTTTGTGATAATTCTGCTGTTATATTCTCATGCTGCCAGTGTTGGCCATAAAATTAGAAATACTCAGGTTCTTTTAAGAACATTGAATGATATTTTTATTTCTTAGGTTTGCATTTTTTAAAGTTCTTCCTGGAGATTATGAAATCCTTGCAACTCATCCAACCTGGTCATTAAAAAAGGTGAGCATTTGGACTCTGAGTGTGACCCTGCCAGAGATGTACCAACTTGGGAACAGATGCAGGGACTTTGGGTTTAGGAGATGAAAGGTGTTTATGGCTTTGCCAGATGTCAGCAGAAACAGTGGTGCTGCCGATGGTGGCCAGTGAGGTTGAATGCTGCTGTTGTGGCAGATACTTCTGGTACTGGTTTCAGTTTAGGTGACAGTGTCACCTTCTTGCTGTGAAGTATCTCTATTATTAACTGTGGCTATTTTGAGCTAAATCAACAGCAAAAGCATCTGATGAGATATATATTTATTTTCTTTTTCAGTCAGAAACAGAAACCTATACATATATTTAAATATTCTAGAAGCAGTTGTATGTATGCCCAAGCAGAAGGTGTAAAAATGGTCATTGCAGTTTTGCTTGTAATAGCAAAATTTTGTAAGCAGCCTACCTGCCCATTAGGAGAGTGGATTGTGGTTTTGGAGCCATCATGCAACAGATTTTCATGTGTCAGCATTAAGGAGATCCAGAGCAGAACTGAAGGAAATATGATTATAAGCACTCAGGATCTATGGATACAGACTTATGTATAAGAATATACGTAGACACAGTTTTCGAAATTACAAAGACATACATAGGAATGGCAAACACCATGTTCATGGTGGTATCAATGGCTTTAGAGGGAGAGAAGGAAGTTTTAGGATGCATGAGGGTCTTAAATTCTACTTCTAATTTTTTTACCTAGTGAGAGGATATATAGGTGTTCCTTAGAGTGTTCTTTGTATTCTCTTCTTTAGTTAAATAGTTTATAAGGCAAATTCAAAGTGAAGGAAATATACAGGGTAAACTTTATGACAGCTGTAAGAAAAAAATTGAAATAAGATTTAAAGACATTCTGACCTGATAGCTTTGCATTAATTCTGGCACTGTGTCTCTAAATTCCTGAATATGAAACAATCAGTATTTCAGTCTTCATAGATTTTAAGCATCTATAATTGATGATGCAATTTTGCACCGAGTTATAAAATTGCAGTGTTTCTGACTGTTGAGATGTGGGGTTTTACTCTCTTAGAGCAACATTTAAAAATGTTTTCCTAGGGGGCAGGGGATTTAGCTCAGTGGTTCTAATGTCTGCCTGGCAAGCACAAGGTCCTGAGTTAGATTCCCTGTGTGGTGACTCACACCCATAATCACAGCAATTGGTACCACACACCACAATGCTGTGCATGGTGGTTCACGCCTGTAATCCAGCACTCGGGAGGCAGAGGGGGAGGATTGCTGTGTGTTTGAAGTTTGCCTGGGCTACATAGTGAGCTCAGGGCCAGCCTGAACTACAAAGTGAGACGCTATCTCAAAAAAAAAAAAAAAAAGTTTTAGTAGGAACCAGGGATTTTATTTTAGCTCAAGTGGTACCACACCTACCTGGAAAGGGCCTGAGTTCGATCCCTAGTATTGCAAAAAAAAAAAAAAAATGTCAAAATTCAAGAGTTTATAACTGTACAGTGTATATATTACACGGTATATATTGCATGGCATGCTAATTGTGTGTGTACAAGAACTTGAGTTTATGAATGTAAAGTTGTGATTTTAAAGACCAAGCTTGGTGATAGAAGTCAGAATAATGATTACATGGAAGAGAGAGAGAGGGGACTCTGGACTGGAAGCTGCTTCCTTATCTGCATGTTATTTACTCAGTCTAAAAATTACTGCACTGTATGCTTAAAATGTCTACTTTTACTATGTAAACTGTACTTTAACAAGAAATTTTAAAATGTGTGAAGGTGTATCAAACATTAAATATTACACTATACTCATTTAAAAACTGGCACACAAGAAAAAGTACAATATGCTCAGTAAAAAAACGGACATAAAGGAATTCAAAGAAATTGGATAAAGTCAGAAATTTGGAAGGTGGAAAAGCATAAGAGATGTAAAATACCACTATTTAGACAATTTTAAATCTTACCACATTTCATTACATTTTGGAAATTAAAAAGTGGTTATACTATTGTTCAGTTGGCCCTTGGTATTCATGAATTCTGGATTCAGGGATTCAACTAACCTTGGATTCATCCAGTTGTGGATTGAAAATACTTAGGAAAAAATTGCACAGAGAGGGCTTTTTTTTTTTTTGCCTTTATTCCTTAAATAGACAGTGTGACAGCTGTTTACATAGCACTTATGTTGCACTGGGTATTATAAGCAACTAGAGATGACTTAAAATATGCAAGAAGATTTGTGTAGGCTATGAGCAAATACAACATTTTATGTGAGGAGCTGGACCATCTTTAGATCTGCTTTCTTGGGAGGTTCTGAGATTAATTTTCTGTGGATACCAATCAGCTGTGCAGTTTTACATATTGCTTTCCCCAGTTAATGTTTTAGTTTAAACTTGTCTTTGTGTTGTTAGACACTTTGCAAATGTTTGTTTTTTTTTGCAAATTAAATCCTTTCTTTTTTCTAGGCAAGCACCACTGTGCGTGTGACAAACTCTAATGCTAACGCAGCCAGTCCCCTCATAGTTGCTGGCTATAATGTGTCTGGCTCTGTTCGGAGTGATGGAGAGCCCATGAAAGGGGTGAAATTTCTTCTCTTCTCTTCTGTAATAAGCAAGGAGGTAAATACTGGAAGTGTACAGGGAGATAAAGAACCAAAGAGAATGGGTGTATGTGTTGGGTGGAAGAACAGGTATCAGATGGGAGATTGTAGGCTAAGATCCGTCGGGAATACCAGTTCAAGACTGACCTATTGCCTTAATGTTTAAGAACATTGAGTCATAAGAAATTGGATGTCTCTACTGAAGGCATCAAGTTTCATAGAAAGTGCCCAGGCTTTGATACCAACAAATGCCTCTTACTAATTTCAGGACCTTGAACTGGTCACTTTACCTTCCTCAGCCACCATTTCCTTGTCTGGACAATGGTGATTGATTGAATGATTGATTGAATTTTTTGGTGTGTGTGTGGTACTGGGGACAGAACTTGGTGCGGCACCACTTGAGCTAAATCACCAGCTGATTTTGGGTTTTTTGAAACAGGGTCTTGCTGTGTAGTTCAGCCTTGGCTTGAATTTTCTATCCAGCCCTGGCTGGCCTTGAACTCAAGGCATTCCTACTGCCTCAGGCTCCTAAGAATGCCTACCACCATGATGATCCATTATTGGGAAGATCATTCTTATCCAAAGAACCATGCCAATTTTTTTTTTTGCTTTTTGAGACAGGGTCTTGCTTTGTAGTTCAGGCTGGCCCTGAGCTCACTATGGTGCCCAGGCAAGCCGCCGTGAACTCAGCAATCCTCCTGTCTCTGCCTCCCGAGTGCTGGGATTACAGGTGTGAGCCACCACATCCGGCATTGTGGTATGCGGTGTTGATTGTTGGTGGGCGTGTCAACCATGCCAATTTTTAAGTTTTTTTTTTTTTTTGTTGGTACCAGGGATCGAACTCGGGCCCTTGTGCATCCAAGTTAGGTGCAGTACCACTTGAGCTAAATCCCTGGCCCCAATTTTTAAGTTTTTAGCTTGAGTATAAAGAGTTTTGTTCCTTTTATCTGTGTGAACATTCTCTATACACAAATTAACCCAAAATTTACAAAAGCTGACCTGTCTGATGGTGAGGCTATTTGGTAGCAATCAGAACATGTAAATGGGAAAGAAGTGTCTTTTTCTTTCTTCCCCTGGCATAGGATGTCCTGGGTTGCAACGTCTCACCAGTGCCCGGGTTCCAGCCCCAAGACGAGAGCCTGATGTATTTGTGCTATGCAGTCTCCAAAGAAGATGGCTCTTTCTCCTTCTATTCCTTGCCAAGTGGGGGTTATGCTGTGGTGAGTGAAGTGGATTCCTCTTCTGTTTATGTTGGAACCCCTGTGACTTGGTACAGCTTGACGTCATGTAGATGTTAGATCAGCAAGTGGCTGGTATTCTGTTTAGCAGCTGACCCCAAAAGTGAAACGGCTCCAAAATCGAAAACCTTTCAGCATTGACATGATGCCACAAATGGAAAATTCCATACCACGAAGCTCTGTTTCATTAATAGAATTATTTAAAACATTGTATAAAATTACCTTCGGCCTATATGTTACTTGTAAAGTATATGGGGAACAAGTGAATCTCTTATATAGGCTTGGGTCCCATCCTTAAGACATCTCATTATCTGTATACAAATATTCCAACATCTGAAAAATCCTATCATGTGAACTATTCTGGTCCCATAAGAGAATAGATTACTCTAATGTGAAATACTTCTTGGGTAAGGGGCACCCAACATGGACTTAGGATCAGACCGTGACCCCTCAGAAATAGCTGCAAAATGTGCTGGGATTCTTCTGAAAATTGGCAGCACTTGTGATGAATGTTTCTTTTGGCCTAAAGCTCTGGGCGTATGTGAGCTGCTAGGTTAATGATGCCACAATCTCTGTTCCTTGTAATTAGCACACTTTTCCTTCCAGATTCCATTCTACCGTGGGGAGAGGATCACCTTTGATGTTGCACCTTCCCGGCTTGACTTCACAGTGGAGCACGATAGCCTGAGAATTGAGGTGAGCCCTTGCCGTGTTCAGGGATGGGTGCTGGACTTCCCATTCTTGGGCATGGGTACCGCAGACATGTAGGAAAGGAGGGATCATTATCTTGTCTGTCAGGGCCTTTGTGGAAATGGAATCTTGTACTGTATTTGAGCTTAGCTTGGGATCTTCGAGGGGCCTCGTCTCTCTTACATACTATCTTTAGCCTACAGAGTTGGATTCCTTTCTGGCATCACTTCTTGCAATGAAACTGGAAGCACTGAAACCATTGGCATGCATTTCAGGTCTTATATCAGAGCTGGGGATATGACACTGATCAAAAGAAGCAAGGACTCCTGTCCATAGAGAGCCTGTGTTCTAACACCGGGAAGAGAGAGAGAGAGATAGAGAGAGAGAGAGAGAGAGAGTGTGTGTGTGTGTGTGTGTGTGTGTGTGTGTGTATAGATAAATTAGAATGTGGACAAGATGGTGGTTAAGTCTTGAAGAATAAAGCAAGAAAGGAAGTCATGAAGTTAGGGTGGAGACAAAGACTGTGTCCATGCTGTGTTCTCAGGAATCCTCACGTTAAAGGTGACATGTGAGCAGGGGCCTCAAGGGGCAGAATAAGTGAACCACATTTATGTCAGTGGGAGGAGTGTTAACAGATTGAAGGAATGGCAAATGCAAAGGTCCTGAGGCAGGACGCACCTGGAATATTAGGGGCATCCCAAGGAGGCCAGGGGAGCTAGCATGGAGAGAGTAAGGAAAGGAGGATGAAGGGGCAGAGTGGGAAATGTCTGCTGGGCCATCTGGCCTATTACTGTGGGGAGAATTGCTGCCATCAGAAGGCTCTGAGCCGAGGGGAGCTGTGACAACTTTGTAGGGGGCCAGGCGCAAGCTTGGGGATGTGTGAGAAGGCCATTGCTATAGGCCAGGTGAGAGTGGGGGGAACTGGGGCCATGGCAACAGGCATGGCTGCTGTGATAAGGGGCCGGATGAACTCCCTGGATCCCACAATAGACGCTAACTGTCACTTTCATCCTGCTTATGTTCCCTTTAATTACAGAAATAGAAAATAGTTACTGTAGAAAATCTGCCAGATAGAGCAATCCCAGGAGAAAATAGCAGTCTTTCCTAAATAGACCACCCAGTGTTAGAGTTATTAGAAAAATTATATTTTAGCTGTTTTCTTTTAATGTTACATTGAGAAAAAAAGCAGTGTTAAAATAACACAAACTTGCAGGAGCTCGCTTTTAGGCCACACGCTCAGCAGGGAGCTGACTCTGCTCCTTAAGATGCAGAAAAGCATTTCACTGTTCTGCTGAATGCTGGAGGGGGCGGGAGGTGAGAAGATGTGTTCTCCTCGCCTCTGAGGGCTTGGAAGGATGGGGCAGGTGAGTGGGGACAGGCATCCCAGGTCACTGTCCAGTACAAGTTTCTGTGCAGCAGTGACTGCAATTCCAAGGGGTGAGGGCTGTAAGTTCCATGAGGTCAGGAGCCTTCAGTGAGTCTTATGCCTTCCTGTCCTCCTGCCTGTGCTTTAGCACCTCGTCCAGAGAAATGCCTGACACATAAGAACATTTATTTGGCACATATAGGAATTAATGGACTAAGGAGTAGACACTTGGTGTGCGGTGCTGAGGTTGGCAGGGTAAGCCAGTTGGTCGGTACAGGTAGGGCCTAAGATCCAGCAGTCGGGCAGTCAGAGGTAGGCAGCTGGACATCGGAGTCACAGGATGGGCTGATGCTGGAGGGGTGAGGCAGGCTCTGGTGTGATGCCAGGAGACCATGTGTTTTTGGAAGGATTTAGAGGAGCCACCTGGATAAAAAAGCCATTTCATATATTTTTTAAAACTTCCTTTCAAATGTTGCTGCATGCAGGCCTGTATTTCTTTTTCTTTTCTTTTTTTTTTTTTTTTTTTTTTTTTTTTTTTTTTTTTTTTTTTTTTTTTTTTTGAGACAGGGTCTCGCTTTGTAGTTCAGACTGGCCCTGAGCTCACTATATAGCCCAGGCAAGTGTTGAACTCAGCAATACTCCTGCCTCTGCCTCCAGAGTGCTGGGATTACAGTCATGACCCATCACGCCCAGCTGTATTTCTTCACTTAGGTGCCTTTTATCAAGTGCCTTCTATGTACCAGGGAACAAAGGCAGAGAAGGTCCTTATCTTCATGCCACTTACATCCTGGTAGAAAGGAGAAAAGCTAAGAAATCAAACAAGACCAGGGATTTAGCTCAGTGGTTCCAGCATCTGCCTGGCAAGCACAAGGTCCCAAGTTTGATCCTCAGTACCACATACCACAGTGCTGGATTTGGTGGCTCATGCCTGTAATCCTGACACTCGGGAGGCAGAGGCAGGAGGATTGCTGTGAGCTTGAGGCCTGCCTGGGCTACATAGTGAGCTCAGGGCCAGCCTGAACTACAAAGTGAGACCCTGTCTCAAAACAAAAAAAATCAAATAAGACCTTTTCTGATACTTGGAACTGTGAAGATAATGAAATAATGCAATGAAGTTGTATAAGTGAGCCCAGTTCTGAGTTGCATGCTGGGGTGCCACCTTGGCCAGCTCTCCAGCTGGCCTCATTCCAGGACCTCGGCCTGAATCTGCTCCTCCCTTACCTAGAGGATTCGTACTTCTAGCAGGCTGCGTTGCCCAAGCTTTTGGCTCCTCTCGCTTCTACTCACTCAAACACAAGCACAAGCAGCCATAGTAACGCAGAATTTACCTGGTTTCCAGTAGCCAAAGTACCTTCTCTGGGAAACAACTCAACCTTAGCTGTCTTTGCTTTTCCTTAATATGCCATCACCCCTGAGGCAGCCTCTCTCCTTTGTGTTCACAGAGGAGGCCAGTTATGCCTCAGTTCTCTTCTAGTGCTTGATCCTTGAGGGAGCACAGATCAGGGTGGCTGGAATACGGCGACTCTGGAGAGGGCTGAGGCACTGTGTTCACAGTGAGCAGGGTACTGCTGCAGGCCGCTTGGTGTGTGGTGCTAAGGTTGGCAGGGTAAGCCAGTCGGTGTAGGTGGGGCCGGAGATCTGGCAGTGAAGCAGTCAGGTGGGCGGCTGGACATCACAGAAAAGGAGTCACAGGATGGGCTGATGCTGGAGGGGTGAGGCAGGCTCTGGTGTTATGCCAGGAGACCAGCAGAAGGTGGGCTCCCCAAGGGCATCTGAAGGGGAGAAGGAGTGGGCCAGGCTGGGGCAGTGACCTGTGCTCAGGGATGTGAGCCTGCAGATCTTTCCCATCCCACTGCTTGGGATCAGCAGGGAAGACAGGCCTGGGGAAAGGAGAGGGCTGTGGCCAGGAGAGTACTGAGAGCGAGCAGTGGCACCCGGACAGAAAGAGGCTTTGTGGCCCAGGCCCGTGAGCACCTTCTTTGCCCTTTGTCTTTCAGCCAGTGTTCCATGTCATGGGCTTCTCTGTCACTGGGAGGGTCCTGAATGGGCCTGAAGGCGAAGGTGTCCCTGAGGCAGTGGTCACTCTGAACAACCAGATCAAAGGTGAGCAGACACGTCAGCTCCTGGCCTGCTGTTCAGGGCTGTTTCTGAGTTCAAAACCACAGGGGAAAGGAGCAGACTCTTTGTGGTGATGAAAACATGCATCTCACACATCCCCATGTACATGCTCAGGCACGTGGTGGGTTCTGGTTCATGTTTTGTTTGCATGTTTGCTTCACAGTCAGAACAAAAGCTGATGGCTCCTTCCGCCTGGAGAACATCACAACAGGGACCTACACCATCCATGCCCAGAAGGAGCACCTGTACTTTGATACGGTCACCATCAAAATTGCACCAAACACCCCTCAGCTCGCAGATATCATCGCAACAGGGTAAGCTTCGTTCCTGTGGGCCTGGAAATGCCAGTGTGCCTGTTGAATTAAGTATCACCTTACACCTGCATCTGACTCTGTGTTTCTGCCAGTGGTCAGCATCCATGCTTCAGCAGCTATCAAGAGATCCAGGATACTCCCTAGAAAGATTTGTGCTAAATTTTACAAACTAAAGGTACTTACATGTTAGATGCTTTTAAGAAAATGTCCTGCTGGGCATGCTGGCTCACACCTGTAATCCCAGCACTCAGGAGGCAGAGGCAGGAGGATTGCTGAGTTCGAGGCTTGCCTGGGGTGCATAGTGAGTTCAGGGCCAGCTTGAACTACAAAGTGAGACACTATCTCAGAAAAAAAAAAAAAGAAAATGACCCTTGCTTCAAAGTTAAAATGGGTGTGGTATGTTAGAGAAGGATGTTTCACCTTGGCCTTCATGGCTCTGAGTCCTGGCTTTGCCTATTCCTTGAGGGCTTTGGAAGCCAGTCTGGTTAGTTGATTGAGAGTGTATTGGAAGGTGCTCCTGGTCACTGGCATAGTTCTTGCTGCTGTGTGATGCCACACTGTAAACATGGGGATGTCCTGTCGATAAGCTTATGCTGTTTTATCGTTTGATGCGACCTTGTGAAGTATGACCTGGAGTCATGCCCTGGACCTTTCTCACCACTGTTTGGAATCTCCAGAAGAGGGATGCTGCCATCTTTCTTTTTGACATTGATGGGTTTGGTGTCCATATCTAGAAAGAGAGGTTCAGGGCCTTGGCCTGAGCAAAGCCATACTGTACCAAAGCATCAGGTACGATAGGGGTATATAGGGAGGGTGAAGGCTGGAAAGGTCTCCTAGCATCCCATCGGACCATAGGCACCTTCTCCAGGGCCCACAGAACCAGGAATAATTTGAGCATCGAGGTAGTATGTTTGAGTTCAGCATTTAGTAGACCTGTTAGTCTATTTTCTTTTGCCAGTAACACAGTAGCACACATTGGTGAGTTATGAAGAAGAGTTTCACATTGGCTGCAGGTTCTGCAGCTGTGAGGTTGTGGGGCTGCACTGAGTATGGATTTCTTGGTGGCAGAAACAATGCAGAGAAGACATCTGTGGCCGGAGAGAGGGAGCTCACATGTGTGTCTGCTTGTCTCTTCGGCCCTGTCCCTCATTATAAAGCCACCAGGATTCCGTCATGGACTCTGTCCTGATGACCTGATCTCACTGTGATCACCTCCCAAAGACTTCACCTTGGCCACCATAGCTGGCTTAATGTTCCACCTCCCTGATCTCTTACACTGGCCTTAGATTTGAACATATGAATGCACAAGGGACCCATCTAACACCACATCCAAACCAGAGCAAGAGTGCATTCTGGGGGCATAGCGGAGGGTGGCTTTGCAGGGCACTGACCCAGATACAAGTGGCATGAAAACAGCTGACAAGCTCAGGACAGGTTGGGAAGATTTGGGGGTTCCCCATTTGATGAGTGGAATGGCTGTATGTCCAGCAGCTGTGGATGGAAGAGGAACCAGTTAGGTGACAGTTGAGTTTTGGCCATGTGGGTCTGTTGAGCCACTAGGTGGAGCCCTCTAATAGGTGCTCAGATGGACCATAAATCCTGTTGATTGGGCCGCAGGTGGTGGCGGCCTCAACCTTGCGTAGGTTAAGAGCCAGTAGAATTGGAACAGTAAACCACAGTGGAGAGGCAATACTTAAGGGTGGTCCAGGGAGGATCTGGGATGGGTCATCAGAGGTAAGAAAGTTTTAGGTGCAATAGGGAATCCAGGTAGGAGGTCATGGAGCGGAGCTCTGTAGAATGGTCCACTGGCCTGGTCCCTGAGGAGGCTACAGAGTCTGTTTTCTATAGACAGTGAGAGTCAGGGTCAGGGGCTAGTTCACTGGTTAGTGGGAGATGAACAAGCCAGTTACCCTCCAAAGATAATTCTTGGGATTAAGAACTCCCTGCCTTTTATAAATATCTCAGAGCAGCTACTGTGTATAAGGCACTGTCCTGAGTGTTGGGACTCTGATGAGGAACCAGACCACCTTCTAGATAAATGGGGACTTCATCTTACTGGGGAGATGGATTTAAGATAGAAACTTGTTATAGATGATGGTAAGAGTGTGCAGGGAAAAAAGCAGGTGCTCTGGGCTTTCAGGTGGGCTGGGAGCTCTGCATGGCCTCTGAGTCACAGCGACCTTAGTGGTGACCAGGGTTGCTAAGGGCTTTTGGGCATGGCACAGCATGTGCACGCCCCTAGGAGAACAGCCAGGCCGTGGGGCTGGAGACAGGGCCCATGGCAGGAGGAGCTCTGTGTGGCCACTGTGGGGGGCTTTGCTGTTAAGGATTCTTAGTGATATAGATCATGGCATTTAATTTTTTTTTTTTTTTACTTTTTTTTCTTTCTGGCTGCTGGGTGTGAAAGGGACCTGAGGTTTCCTGGATGTCTGTGCAGACCCAGATAGGAGGCTGTGACAGCTGTCTGGGTAGATACGTGAAGGCAGGGTCAGGGTGAGGAGCAGATGGTTGCTAGGTCAGGCCCAGGCCTCATGAGTAACAGTGGGTGGAGGAGGTGAGGAGCTATATCTGTATATTTTTTTTTTTTTTTTTTTTTAGACAGGGTCTCGCTTTGTAGTTCAGGCTGCCCCTGAGCTCACTATGTAGCCCAGGCAAGCCTGGAACTCAGCAATCCTCCTGTCTCTGCCTCCCGAGTGCTGGGATGACAGGCGTGAGCCACCACTCCTGGCTCTGTATATTTTCTTTTTTAAAGTGGAGTATTTGGATTAAAGAAAGAAAAGTGACATTTTTCACACAACAGTTTTGGTTTGTTTTGCCAGAGGTGAGGTGGGCCAGCATAGCACTTTTGCCTTTTTTTTTTTTTGCTTTTTGAGACAGGGTCTCGCTTTGTAGTTCAGGCTGGCCCTGAGCTCACTATGGTGCCCAGGCAAGCCGCCGCGAACTCAGCAATCCTCCTGTCTCTGCCTCCCGAGTGCTGGGATTACAGACATGAGCCACCACATCCGGCATTGTGGTATGCGGTGTTGATTGTTGGTGGGCGTGTCTCCACGCCCAGCATTATATGTGGTTACCGGGGATCGAACTCAGGTCCTTGCGCTTGTGAGGCAGGCGCCGGAACCACTGAGCTAATCCTCCGGCCCACATTTGCCTTTTTAATATGTTAGAATTTCTTTTTTTTGAGGCAGGGTCTTGCTTTGTAGTTCAGGCTGGCCCTGAGCTCACTATATAGCCCAGGCAAGCCTGAAACTCAGCAATCCTCCTGCTCTGCCTCCTGAGTGCTGGAATTACAGGCGTGAGCCACCACACCCGGCACTGTGGTATGTGGTATTGATGGCTGGTGGGCGTGAGTCACCACGTCTAGCATTGTATGTGGTTACTGGGATCGAACTCAGGGCCTTGCGCTTGCAGGCGCTGGAACCACTGAGCTAAATCTCTGGTCCTAGAATTTTTTTTTTTTTTTTTTTTTTTT
>PVIC010000760.1:16859-69425 GCA_004025085.1 Thryonomys swinderianus | reverse complement strand
CGGATAGAACTCAGGACCTTGCACTTGTGAGGCAGGCGCCGGAACCATTGAGCTAAATCTCTGGCCCCTAGAATTTCTTTTTTTAAAAAAATGTTTTCCAATTTAAGGCAAACTTTTTTATTTCTGTTCAAATACTTATATTATGGTTATTTCAATATATTCTAAAGTTAGTGGGTCTTGTCCAAACATATTAAATCCTGTTGAAAGAGATTTTTGAGGCAAATCAAATTTTTTTTTTCTTTTTTGAGACAGGGTCTCGCTTTGTAGTTCAGGCTGTCTCTGAGCTTACTATGTAGCCCAGACAAGCCTGGAACTCAGCAATCCTCCTGTCTCTGCCTCCCGAGTGCTGGGATTACAGACGTGAGCCACCACACCCGGCACTGTGGTATGTGGTATTGATTGCTGGTGGGCATGAGTCTCCACGCCCAGCATTGTATGTGGTTACCAGGGATTGAACTCAGGACCTTGCGCTTGCGAGGCAGGCGCCGGAACCACTGAGCTAACCCTCTGGCCCAAGGCAAATCAATTTTTAAGGCTGTCAGGATAGGTTGAACTCTCTACCAACTTTTTAGTTTGCTTTTCCAAATTAAAAATCAATATACATTTGGGGTTTAGAGAACCTGGGTGCTTCACTTTAATTGAGGAATATGTGCTAAAACTAGGTCTTGTGGATAAAATGTTTTCAGTTCAGTGAGGCACAGAGCTTCATCTGGGAGCAAATGAGGCAACATGTCCCCTGTGACAAGTACACAAAGTAAGGCAATGTGCAGTGTCCTTAGGAAGATTCAATGGATGTTACCTTTTTGTCCTTTTATTCTTAAAGTGCCGCTAGTAGAAGGTGAGTGCAGACCTTTTCATCTGGGTCACAGTCGGCAAACTTTTTCTATAGAGAGCCAGGTAATAAATCTGTCAAGTTTCATGGACGTTGCAGTCTCTGATGAAAGTCACTATTAATAATTTGTAAATGAAAGATGTGGATGGGTTCTTGTGGGTCCCACAGTTTGCGTTTCTGTCTGTTTTTACATGTATGAAATAATACCCCCTGTTGACCTCCCCTTAGCCCTGTCATTCTTGGCTCGTGGTCCATACAGCAGCATGTGGTGGGCATGATGTGGCCTCTAGGCCGTGGTTTGTTGATCCCCTACAATGGAGAATGAGCTGGGACAAAATGACTGTTCTTTTGCTTTTTACTGAATTTCATTTCACAGCCATCTACTATTTTGTGGATCTTCCCACTATTTTCTGCTTGAGGCAGAGTGGTTATTCCAGCATTTAGTGTATCCCGTAATTGTCAGAATCTGATGTTCTTTATTATCTTCTTGTCAGAAGGGACAAGTGAGTTTTATCTGAAATGATTGTTTGAGATTAGAAAATATAACCTTTAGTGAACTGAAGATACAAGTGGCCTCCATCTGAGATGATTATTACACCGTACCGCATCAGCCAACTGAGAAAGGGGACCATACGCCAAGGGTGACAGTCTTTGTCGGTCTTCATTAGTAGGCAGATGTGCCTTTCCCGCATCTCTCAGGGATACTTTGCAGCACCTTCACACGCTCACTTGGCTTCTCAGGTCTGAGTCGTTATTTGTTATTGATAGGAGTTTTCAGTTGTAAGTTGCTTTGGTGACTCCCAGCTCCTAAGTTCAGGTTTAGCTTTGCATTTTTAAACTTACTCTTTCTCTGTAAATAAGTTTGCTATTATCTGCATGTTATACCTAATCGCAAGCGAGGAAGACACTTGTTTGGGAAACCTGGCTTCTTGTATGGCCTGGGTAACGGTAGTGTCTCACAGGCAGCTCACAGCTCTAGCCTGGAAGCCTTACATTCTCAGTCCCATTACCTGAAACACTTATTATCTGCAGATTTTCCAAAAATTGCTTCTGCAGTGGGGGATTATGGATGTCACCTGGAACACACGAACAGCCCCACCACGGGCCCCTGTTCATAGGAAGGGGTCCACTCCTTTCTGAAGGTTGATGGTTAAAGCAAAGATCACGTGGGCCATGTCCTGTCTCTTCAGTCAAATTAAACTAGTCTCAGACAGAGCCGGAAGAGGGATGTGTCTCGAGGTTGCTGAGCGCCTCTCTGGCTATAATTGAGTGCTCAGGCTGGAGCAAACGGTCTTCTTCTTACAGGTTCAGTGTTTGTGGTGAGGTGTCAATCACCCGCTTCCCTGACACTGCCAAGCAGATGAGTAAATACAAAGTGGTCCTCTCGTCTCAAGACAAGGACAAATCTTTGGTCACTGTGGAGACAGATCCTCATGGATCATTTTGCTTTAAAGCAAAACCAGGAACCTACAAAGTCCAGGTGAGTGTTATTTTACTTAAAATATTTGAGGAGAAGCGATGATTTTCAGAAGGGTGATGAGTTAAAATGGGGCTTGAGAAGTATTTCAATTCCCAGCTTCTTACTTTCTGTCTTCACTTTCCTGCACATCACAGTAAGTGGATCAGACATTTGTCCATGTCAAAAACAATGCCACAGGCCCTCTCAGTCATGCTAGTGGTGAAGGCCTAGAATCAGGCTGCCCTTCACACCTCCACCTTCCCAGGCTCCTCGCTGCTGCAGAATATGCCTGAGTCCAAGAGAACATCAACATGAGCTCTTTGTTAGCAGCAGCTCAGAACCTCCATGATGCATGGTTTCTAGGACCTCAGGCCAAAACAGCTTTCCATTTCTTACCTTGTCCTGGTAGAGGGCACTCTGGGAGACCCCATGTGAGCTGTCCATCCAGGCAGCAGCAGGGAAGTGAGGGAGCCCCTTGCCTGTGGCCCCAGTGTGAGGGTGGAGGTCTGGGCACACTTGCACCAAGTGAGCAGGTGCCAGGACAGCAGAGGTCAGCCGGTGCCTCCCAGTGCCGAGGCCCTGCCCACTGTGAAACACCGCGTCTCTGGGTTCAGGCTCTTGTCCCTCAGACCAGATGGGAAAAGCAAAGCCGGGGAGTGGTGTGGGAGGTGCCCCTTAGCCTGCTGTCTTCTGGGCAGAGTGGCATCCCTCCCTGTGGGTACAGGGTAGGAGAGTGGCACTTTACTTGCCCTCACACCACAGTGCAGTGGCTGGGCTGACGGCTGGCTTCCTTAGACACTGACCAGGTTTTCATGAAGGTGACCCCATTGACAGGCCTTTGGGAGCCCTGTTGGACTTTGCTAAGGCAGGGCCACTCTGTAACGTCCCCTGCAGGGAATGTAGGTGACCACTCTTAACCTGTCCTTGGCCTAGGAAAGGCACATAGAACACAAAGTAGAAAGTGAAAGGGAGAGAGTGACTGAATTTTTCCGAGAAGTCACCCACATAGTGTCGCCATGCTCATAGCTTATGTTGTGAGAGACCCTGGCTTTAGCCAGGGGAAGGGGCTGGGAGTAGTATGGCTTCAGCCCCATGTCTTTGTGGGGCATGAAGCCAGACACTCTTTCACACATACTCATGGAATTGTTGAAGGCTGCTTTTACGTCTGAGTAAAAATGTATTTTCTCCACTCAGGTTGTTTGTGAATTTATTTTTATGATAAACTAGGCCTGGAGATGAACCTGTGTTCTTTACTATCTGCTGACCTCTGGGCCCAGGTGAATGTTAGGTCAACCCCGTGTTTCTGCAGGTGGTGGTTCCTGAGGCTGAGACCAGAGCAGGCCTGATGCTGAAACCTCAGACCTTCCCTCTCACTGTGACTGACAGGCCTGTGATGGACATAGCCTTTGTGCAGTTCTTGGCTTCTGTTTCTGGGAAAGTCTCTTGTTTGGGTAAGTTTTTGGTTGAAAGCAAGAACAGATGGTTTCAAAGAAGAGGGAGGGCTGGTGAGCATTTCTCCTTGGGTTGAGTTAAAGGTGTCTGCCGTCCTGCGAGGGGTAGGTGAGGCTCCATCTGGCACATTCCAGTAGTCCTTTGTCATTTGTTGCCACAGTGGTCACCAAAACATTTTCTTTTTCGAGACAGGGTCTCGATTTGTAGTTCAGGTTGGCCCTGAGCTCACTATGTAGCACAGGTAGCCTTGAACTCACAGCAATCTTCCTGCCTCTGCTCCTGAGTGCTAGGATTACAGGTGTGAGTCACCATACCTGGCATTGTGGTATGTGGTACCAGGGATCAAACCCAGGACCTTGTGCTTGTGAGACAGACGCCTGAACCACTGGGCTAAACCCCTGGCCCACCAAAACATTTTCTATTCTCTCGTGTAGACTTTCTCTACTCTTCCTTGAGGCCCAGGTTTCAGTCCTAGCTCTTGTCAGCCTCAGTTTTTTCCTCTGTGAAATGGGACGAGGTTTTTAATAAGGTTTAAGTAGGACTTTGTTAAGAGGCAGTATAGCTCAGTCGTTAAGAGTGCAGGCTCAAGCCAGACTCCCTGGGCATTGTCCCCTGCTATGTCATGGGGCACAGTCGCTAACCTCCCTGTGCTTTGAGGTCCTGTCTGTAGCTGCCTTGTAGGGTTGCAAAGATGGAGTGAGCATTAGGTCTTAGGGACTGTCTCAGCATTGCTGCCTTTGGGATGGCACAGCTATGACACGGGGCGTGGTCTGTGCAGGGTCTCCTACTATCTCAGCACCTCTATGGTGTGCTGTGTGAATGTCAGTCCCTCTTCCTCCTGTCTCAGAGTGTTCTTGGTAAACGCTGCTTTTCTTCTCCCTCTCCTCCGGCTGGAACAGGGGTGTGCAGTGGGGCCCCATTCTCACTGTGCCTGGAGTCAAGTTGGGCACATTGGCTTTGGAGGAGCCCCGTGGGCACTGCCTCGCGGTCTGGGGGTGGCCAGCTGCCTGGCATGGATGTGTGCTGGGCTCTGGGGCATCATTTATATGCGGCCTCCTGTCCTTCCCCTGCAGACACCTGCGGTGACCTGCTGGTGACCCTGCAGTCCCTGAGCCGCCAGGGGGAGAAGCGCAGCCTCCAGCTCTCGGGCAAGGTCAACTCCATGACTTTCACATTTGACAGCGTGCTCCCTGGAAAATACAAAAGTAAGAACTGAGCACCGCACTTCCTGCTTTGTAGACTTCTCAGCGCCCAGCTCTCCAGCTGTGTCACAGTGGCGCATCTCTCCCTGTGGAGCTCTTCGCTGCCCTGTGCCCTTGGATGTACATTGTGTAGCATTGCTGGTGAGGCAGGAGTCCAGGCTCTGGGAGCTGACTGGTGATTTGGAGAAGCTGTTGGTGTGTAAACCACACTGTGCTGCACTTTGGCAAGTTCATTAACTGTTTCTGAGCCTCACTTTTCTCCCCTTACGTCTGTTTTGGAGAAGATGCCCTGATTCATGCTATTTTATTTCTAAACACCAGAAAGGAATGTGACATAATTCCATTCATGTGTCTTCCTCTTGACCCATGTGGCCTTGGCAAGTTACTTGATCCCAGAGGCTCAGTTTTCTCATCTGTAAAATAGGAGTGGTACTGCTTTTCTGCAGAATTGAAGACCTAATGGAATAAAGCTTGTGAAGCCCTTGTTCAGGGCCTGGTCAGAAGCAGGCACTACCCATCAGTGGTAGTTCCCTTTCCTCTACCCTTCCCAGAAAACCACTTTTGCCTGGACTTGCGCTTTTTCAAAGATCAGTCCAGAGCTGCTGTCAGTGAAAAGCTCATAAAGTGGAGTTCTACATGAGGGAAGGACAAACTGCACAAGGGCTGACTGCCTATTTTTATAAATGATTTCCTTAGAATACAGCCCCACATATTGTTGCTGTATTCACTGCTGAGAAGCTTCAGTGGCAAAGTGAAATAGTCAAGGTCCACAGAGTCCATGGCCTAAAACGGAAAATAAGATGTTGTTGTATGCCTGTAGTGTCAGGTACTCAGGAAGCTGAGGCAGGAGGATCCCTTGAACCAGAAGTTTAAGGCCAGCTTGAGCAACAGAGACTCCCATCTCCAAAAAGAAGATACCCAAAAATATTTGCACAAAATGTCTGCTGACCTTTGGACATCTTTGCAGCCTAGTTTTTTTTTTGGCCCAGTTGGATTTCTTTATTTGTGATATTCACAGCCAATTTTTATTAAGGAATAACTTTTTCTGAAAAATACATATGTATGTATATGTGTGTGTACATATATATATATACATATATATGTGTGTGTATATATGTGAATATATATATATATATATATATATGATATATGTTCTTTTTTTTTTTTTTTTGAGACAGGGTCTAGCTTTGTAGTTCAGGCTGGCCCTGAGCTCACTATGTAGCCCAGGCAAGCCTTGAACTCAGCAATCCTCCTGTCTCTGCCTCCTGAGTGCTGGGATTACAGGTGTGAGCCACCACACCCGGCACTGTGGTATGTGGTATCTGGTATTGATTGCTGGCAGGCATGAGTCTCCACGCCCAGCATTGTATGTGGTTACCAGGGATTGAACTCAGGACCTTGCACTTGCGAGGCAGGCACCAGAACCACTGAGCTAACCCTCTGGCCCCTTTTTCTTTTTTTGAGACAGGGTCTCACTTTGTAGTTCAGGCTGGCCCTCAGCTCACTATGTAGCCCAGGCAAGCCTTGAACTCAGCAATCCTCCTGCCTCTGCCTCCTGAGTACTGGGATGACAGGCGTGAGCCACCATGCCTGGTAATGTGGTATGTGGTATTGATTGCTGGTGGGTGTGAGTCACCATGCCCCAGCATTGTATGTGGTTACTGGGATCGAACTCAGGGTCTTACGTTTGTGAGGCAGGTGCTGGAACCACTGAGCTAAAACTCCAGCCCTGTATGTGTATAATTTATATGTGTATGTGTGCTTACATATTTTTTTTGGGTTGGTGTCACTATACAGTTCAGATTGGCCTTGAATTCACTATGTAACCCAGGCTGGCCTTGAACTCAAGGCAGTCCTCCTGCCTCAGCTTCAAGGTACTGCGATTACCGATGTGTGCCACCATGCCTGGCCACACACACATTTATTTATTTATTTATTTAAATTATTTATTTATTTATTTATTTTTTAGTTTTTTTGCGACAGGGTCTTGCTTTGTAGCCCAGGCTAGCCTCGAACTCACAGTGATCCTCCTGCCTGTGTCTTCCGAGTGCTGGGATGACAGGCGTGAGCCATCACACCCAGCAATCCACACACACTTTTTTTTTTTTTTTTGAGACAGGGTCTTGCTTTGTAGTTCAGGCTGGCCCTGAGCTCACTATGGAGCCCAGGCAAGCCTCGAACTCAGCAATCCTCCTGTCTCTGCCTCCCGAGTGCTGGGATTACAGGTGTGAGCCACCACGTCTGGCACCACACACACTTTTAAAGTTGGCTGGCACCTCGCAGCTTTCCTGGTGGGCGTAGGTGGTGTTCTGTGTGCCAGTTCTGTCCCCTCGTTTGGTCCTGCAGTCAGCATCATGCATGAGGACTGGTGCTGGAAGAACAAGAGCCTGGAGGTGGAGGTTGTGGATGATGACGTGTCGGCTGTGGAGTTCCGGCAGACTGGCTACATGCTACGGTGCTCGCTATCGCACGCCATCACTCTGGTATGTATGGCAGGTGCAGAAATGCTCAGCTTGTAGAATTGCAGAAAGGTTATAGTTGTGCTCAGCTCAGAACATTTCTGCTGCTTTATTTTCCCACCTGCTAGGGAAGGCACAGTCAGGGAGGAGTGAGGGCTCTGTAGTGAACAGGAAGCTGTATCAGGGGGCTTCCTTGTCTCGACCGCATGTTAGGTCAGACGTTTTGGGAGCTGTTGGCATGTAAACCACGCTACTCTTGTGCATGGCAAGTCCACTGGCTGTGTCTAAGCTGCAGTTTCCTCCTCTAACATGGGCTCATGCACCCAGCTTGTCAGTTGCAGGGAGGTTTCTGTGAACCTCTTCGGGTGGGTTTCTCACTCCCTTGCGAGCACCACTGTTCAGTAGGAGGTGTGCCAGAGGCAGTTTCTCCAGAATAGATTTGGGACTGAGAGCAGAGGTGCGCTCTCCCTGGCTGTCTTGTCCTGATAGACACGCCTTTCCTGGAATCTACTTAGCACACTGTGTACTTGACTTCAGAGTTTTATGTAACTCTTGGTATTGAGCAATGCTAAAGTCATTGTGGAAGCCCAGAAGAGAACCTGAGGCAAGTGGTAGTTAAATAGTGGCTTGTGACAGACATGGTTATAAGAGCACCAGTGTTCCCAGTGCCATTCTGCTGTTCCAGCCTCCACAGAAGCTCAACAAACGCAGCGTCAAGTTGAAAATAAGTGGTAGAGCTTGCTTTCCTGAAAGCTGTTACTGGGTTTCTGCTTTCCATAGATGAAGGTCCGTACTCCTAACAGTGGCGTGGCTCCCATTTTACTTCCTTCCCCTCGCCTTGCTCCTGAGACCTGGCCACAGGACCTTCTCCAGTCTGATGCCATGACGCTTCTTCCTCTGGGGCTCTGCCTTCTCAGAAATGCAGGCTGTTTGCCTTTTCCCATTATTAGAGCTGCATCCCCACTGCTGCCTACTCAGGAGAAGACAGTCCTGAGCCGAGGGCGCTGCGACCCTGCGTGGTGATTGTTCTCTTTCCTCCACTAGTAGTAGTAGCTCTACTAGTTCGTAGCTGAAATCACAAATTTGTTGACACATCAATTGTCTGATTTCCTGAGTTAAAAGGGAAGCCCACCAAGAACAGGAGCCATGCCAGTGCCTCCCAAGGCCCAGCCTGGTGTCTGTCACATAGCAGGTGCTCAATAAATATTAGCTGACTGAATGAAAGGAGCACGTTTGTGTTGAAGTTTCTGAAGGTTTTTATTTTTCCTGTGGCACCCAACTGCTAAAATGATTAATGGGCAAAACAGATGACTGGTTCAGAAACAGAAATATTATTAATCATCATGGTGTCCCTGTCTCCCCTAGTAAGTCACTGTTGGCTCTGGTCCCTCAGGAGTTTTATCAGGATGGAAATGGACCCGAGAATGTGGGAATTTACAACCTCTCCAAAGGCGTCAACCGCTTCTGCCTGTCCAAGCCTGGTGAGTCTGGAAGGATTGATGTGCCACAAGTCAGTAAAGTGGGGGAGACACCGTGGATGGTTTTGAAGGCATTTTTTTCTGTCTTCATTCCTTTGTGTCAAGTTGCCGGTATGGGTTGTGTTACACACACAGACCTGCATAGGGAGCAGTGCTGGAAGCCGTTTCTGCCTTCTGGCCTTGGCTTGGACAGAGACCACTTGGCCTATTCACCTTTACAAGTATGCATCCTTGGCCAGTGACCTTCATGGTTGCCTGTCTTCATTTTCTTTCTTTCTTTCTTTTTTCTTTTTTTGAGACAGGGTTTTGCTTTGTAGTTTCAGGCTGGCCCTCAGCTCACTATGTAGCCCAGGCAAGCCTTGAACTCACCAATCCTCCTGCCTCTGCCTCCCGAGTGCTGGGATTATAGGCTGAGTCACCACACCTGCCCCACACTGTGGTATGTGGTATGGATTGCTGGTGGGCGTGAGTCACCATGCCCAGCATTACGTGTGGTTACCGGGGATCGAACTCAGGGCCTTGCGCTCGCGAGGCAGGCGCTGGAACCACTGAGCTAGATCTCTGGCCCAATTTTCTTTTTTTGCAGTGTATAAAACTCATTTATTAATAAAGCCTGTCACTTTAAAAAATTAATGTACATAAAGATTTTTTTTTTTTTGAGACAGGGTCTCGCTTTGTAGTTCAGGCTGGCCCTGAGCTCACTATGTAGCCCAGGCAAGCTGCCGCAAACTCAACAATCCTCCTGTCTCTGCCTCCCGAGAACTGGGATTACAGGTGTGAGCCACCATGCCTGGCACTGTGGTATGTGGTATTGATTGCTGGTGGGCGTGAGTCACCACGCCCAGCATTGTATGTGGTTACCGGGATCGAACTCAGGACCTTGCGCTTGCGAGGCAGGCGCCAGAACCACTGAGCTAAATCTCTGGCCCCATAAAGATCTTTTTGAAATTGAATCGTTCCCCACCTTGCTTAAAATCCTTCAGTGTTCTTGCCCTCCTTTTCATTTTATTGAGATGTAGTTCACAAACCATAAAGTGCATCTGTTTGGGGGCTGGGGATGTGGCTCTGTGGTTGAGCACTTAGCTGGCAAAGGTGGGGCCCTGGGTTAATCGCAACACCACAAAAAAAGAAAGACAAAAACTTATCCATTTAAGATGTACCATAGTTTTTAGTAAATGGACCGGGTTGTACAGTCATTACTGTGGTCCACTTTTAGGAGAGTATTGCCACCTCCGGGAAGGTCCTGTGTTTCCACTGATAGTTTGCTTCTGTTCCCAGCCCCGGGCATCCACTAACTCTCTGTCCCTTTCTCATTAATAGTAACTGCCATTTAAATAAGTGTCATTCAGTACTGGCATTTTGTCCAGCTCTTTTCATTTAGCATGTTTGGCAGTTCACCCGCAGGTAATGTGGATGAGGAGTTTGTTCTCCTTTGTTGCTGGGTAGTGTTCCAGCCTGGGGTCATATCACATTCTGTGCATCCATTTACCAGTGGGTAGGTGTTTGGGTGGTTTCTGGGTTTTAAATAAATGTTATAAAAATAATGTTACCACAAATTTCTTGTAGGAGTTTTTTGTGTCCATAAGTTTTTGTTTTTCCTATTAGAATATATAGGAATGGAATTGCTGGATCATACTGTAAATTTGTGTGTAAAATTTTGAAAAGCTACACATTGGTTTCTAAAGAGGCTGTACCATTTGCTGTTCGCACCAGCAGTGCACAGGGTTTCTATTTTTCCATATTCTTGCTGACATTTGTTATTGCCGGCTTTGTGTCAGTGGTCCTCTTGCCGGATGGGAAGTGGCACCTCACTGTGCTTTTACATTGCATTTTCCTGGGGCGTAATTCAGTGGCTCCTGTTGGTTTTCTAAAATACAAATCCTTACTTGACTTTGAGCTCCTTTAGGACATGGCCCTGAACACTGTTTTCCGTTCCAGCCTCTCCGTCCTCCTTTTTCTTGGTGGTACTGAGTATGGAACCGAGGGCTTTCACACCAAGCTACATCCCCAGGCCTTTTACTTGCAAGATAGCATTTCTCTCAGTCACTGACATACCCAGGCTTAACGCTATCTTGTGATTCTCGCCCCCCTCCTCCAGGAAGCTTCCTTTATATCTCATTGGCTAGAGTGTGTCACATGGTCATCCTAGCTGCTGAAAGGGTCAGTTGATTCACTCCCTAAGGCTGGATATTGCCACCCCAGATAGTGAACATCTCACTTCGAGGGAGGAAGAACCATTTCCTGTGCACAGAGGCCTGGCTTCCCACCCTGTCCCCCTGCTCCTCGACTCCTGGGCCTTCTAGAAGTTAGTTCATGGCTCTGTATTGCTGACCCAGGTGGGGTTGATCCTGCAGTGTCCTTTAGGCCCCCCTTGTCACCCTCCTGGTCACAGCACTTTGCTCTGTTCCCTTAGTGCACAGAGGATGGTTGGTATGTCTGTAACCACAGGATGCCTCTGTCTGTGCAGAAGGTAGGTTCTGTGGAGCAGTAGCACAGCCATTTTGCTGCACACTTTCTGCTGCCCTGGGGTGGTACCTGAGCTCAGACAGCAGCACCAGCAGTATTTGTTGAGGAATGAACAATAGAATGAAGGAGAAAACTTGTCCTTTTCTTCCTTGATGGTAACTGCACTGTAGCTTGCTTAGTGTGAAGAAACCAGCAGGAGTGGTTTGAACTAAACTCACATCTTACAGGAGATACTGCCAGTAATCATTTAGGGGGTTACATTACACTTTGCTTTTTCTAAAATGGACTATATTCCTCTGGCAAGTGATGAAACGTGCCCTGGTTGGAGTATCAGTGTATGGCCTTGTGGTGTAAAAGTGTTTTTTTTCCGCCTGCTTCATGAGTTTCTGAGCTTTCTGCTGCTCACTGTAAATAGGAATATTTACAGGAGGGGTTCCGTGTGGTTATCTTTTGGGTTGTTAACAGAATCTTTTTTTTTTTTTTTTTAACTTTTTGAGACAGGGTCTCGCTTTGTAGTTCAGGCTGGCCCTGAGCTCACTATGGTGCCCAGGCAAGCCGCTGTGAACTCAGCAATCCTCCTGTCTCTGCCTCCCAAGTGCTGGGATTACAGGTTTGAGCCACCACACATCCGGCATTGTGGTATGTGGTGTTGATTGTTGGTGGGCGTGTCTCCATGCCCAGCATTATATGTGGTTACTGGGGATTGAACTCAGGACCTTGCGCTTGCGAGGCAGGTGCCAGAACCACTGAGCTAACCCTCCGGCCCACAGAATCTTTTAAGAAGAAAATTTTCATTCTAATTTGGAGGGGAAAAATGATCTCTTTCTCATAAATGTTGGTGTGATTTGTCACAGCTGCTCTGGCAGTTACAGTTTGTTTGTATGAGGAGTTAGCTCACTTTGAACATACTGTACAGGACAATTAGAAGCCATTATGGCAAGAGAAAAACCACAGCTGGCTGCTGCGGTCAGCGCAAAACAGCCAGAAGACAGTCTGGAGAGGGGGTGGGGCCGAGGTGGGATTTGTTTGTTGTAAAGAAGCAGTGGCTCCTCAGGAACAGTGAGAGAGGGATATTCTGCATGGGGAGAAAAGACAGTAGGATGCAAAATTACAAATGTTTTTTAACTTCAAGAGCAAGATGAGAAAAGACAGGTGACACAAACAGGCAGTTCTGTAAAATTTCTTAGAAACCCTAAAATGTTTTTTAAAAATCTAAACATTTTTGGGCTGGAGATTTAGCTCAGTGGTTCCAGCACCTCCCTAGGAAGCACAAGATCCCTGGTTGATCCTGGTAACCACATACAATACCAGGCATGGTGACTCACATCCACCAGCAATCAGTACCATATACCACAGTGCTAGGTGTGGTGGCTCATACCTGTAATCCCAGCATCTGTAATCCCAGCACTTGGGAGGCAGAGGCAGGAGGATTGCTGAGTTTGAGGCTTGCCTGGGCTATATAGTGAGCTCAGTGCCAGCCTGAACTACAAAGTGAGACCCTGTCTCAAACAAAAAAAAAAAATCTAAACATTTTTTGCTTTCAATATTTTAATAAATCAAAAGGTCTGCTTTAGGGACAAGCTATTTGCACCAGAAAATAACCCAGTACCCCTCTCTGCCAGTGACATATTCAAGGGGACCTACTAATTTATGCTTCCAAGCCCAAGTGTGAACAGGTACACTTGCAAGGGTCAGGGCTGCTGGTACTGTGTACCTACCTGTTAACTGTCCTGTGTCCATGGAGAGATATTTGTGTCTCATCCCCCTTTGGCATATACATGTTAGCTTGGTCCATGCAGATGTGACTGCTGCGAGTTGTGTATTATGGGAAAGGGAAAGTGGGTGCTTTTAGTGGGCTATGAAATGGATGGGTCACTGGTACGATTTTATCACAGCAGCAAAGAGCCATCTGCCTGGTTTCCTGCTCCCATTATCACTCATCTGAGATGTGTCTCAGTTTTCAAAGAGAAACTGCCCTGGATTCTCAGTGTTGGAATTGCTTAATGTAATGGGCACCACTGTCCAAAAATTACTTCTGATTTCCTGTCCACAGGCGTATACAAAGTGACCCCTCGCTCCTGCCACCGGTTTGAGCAAGCCTTCTATACCTATGACACGTAAGCCTGGGAACTGACTGCTTTGTGGCACTGTGTGCATTCAGTGGAAGAGGGCAAGTAATCATCCCTTCATTTATTTCTGAGGACAAGGGAACTTTTTTCTTCTTCTGGACGAGGCAAGGTTAGACATTAGAATGAATTTGTGGAGAAGAGTTTGAAGACACTTAGATAAATTACTATGGAAATGGAGGTAGAATCACCTTCTGAAGAGTTCTTTAAACTCATGATGGAAGACCATGTTTATAAAGTACCTTAAACATGATCTTTGTTGAATCTCACAGCTGTCACCGATGGAAATATCTCAGATAAAGTTGACCATGTTTGTGCTTTTACAAAAGTGTGTGGATTTGGAAAGGTGAAGTGTTGGGGTCTAGGATGAGTTGACCTGCGAGAGACTTGTGTGGACTTCCAGAGTTATTTCATCCCAAACTAAGAGCCATTTCCTGCAGTGTGTCTCAGAATGGGGAAGGTGGTGGCAGTAATCCTGGGAGAATGAGGTGGCATTGCTAGTGAATTCTTCCCACTTCTCTGATTTATAGGTCTTCACCCAGTATCTTGACATTGACAGCAATTCGCCACCACGTCCTTGGCACTCTCACCACTGACAAAATGATGGATGTCACCGTGACTATCAAGTAAGACAAGTGTCCCTTGGTAGACTGGGAGGGGAAGGTGGTAGACAAGGCCTGGGGAGTTCCTTAAAGACTTCTGGAAAATTGTTTCTGATTTCTTATCTCTAGGTGTTTATACAAATAGCCTTCCCTCTCTTATACCTGGGCCACACAACCAAAATTTACAACAGCCTGGATCTCTTTCTGTTATGATTCCAGAATTAACTGTGGTTGAAAAAGAACCTTCTGATAGCTTGAATCCACGTCTTAAGTTTCTGTGTGAACTGTTTATATTTTCTTGCTAAGGGAAGAAAATTTCCAGGGTTCCTTCATTGTATTGCAAGTATTTTAACAAATATACACACACAAAAATTGTCTTCCCTTAGACATTTTTTTTTTGAGACAGAGTCTCACTTTGTAGTTCAGGCTGGCCCTGAGCTCACTATGTAGCCCAGGCAAGCCTCGAACTCAGCAGTCCTCCTGCCACTGCCTCCCGAGTGCTGGGATTACAGGTGTGAGCCACCACGCCTGGCTCCCTTAGACTTTTTCTTGGAGGCTTTTGAAATAGAGGCGGCACCGGATATTAGAGAGGTCAGGAGAGAGAAAGTGTTAGGAAGGCGGTCCCTTGCTGAGAGTCACGTTGCTGTGCATGTTGTTTCTGAGCAGATTTTCTAGATGTGGCAAGGTTCTTCTGACTCCCTGATTTTGTAGGAAAGTTAGAGTTTTGGCAGCCTGACCGCATTTGTTGAATAGAATGGAACACTGAGTTACTTGCTCCCTCCTTGCTCTAGTCACAGCTGTCTTTCTGCCTGTATTTCCAGCTTTCTGTGTACCACCTCTTAGTCCATCTGTCACGAAAGCAGAAAATACTGTTAAGAAACTTGAGGGTGATAAAATGCATAGGTTCCAGGCCAGGAGGCTACTGTCCCTTCCCTTGTGAAGTTTACTGTCTCCTACGGAGGCAGATGTGGAACTGGAAATTCACAATTATGCCAAGTGCTTTGAATTTGACCTTGGAATGTGGGGTGCTGGAGGGGTAGGCTGGTAGCAGCCAGGTCTTGTTGAGGGTCTTTGTCCTGTGCACTCCACTGACAAGTTTTAAACACAAGGGTGACTTTCTGTTCCAAAAAGTTTCCCCTGGCTGCTGAGTAGAAAACAAGCAGAAGAGGCCCACGGAGTGGGACTGGGGAGCATAGATAGCCTGGTGAGAAGTGTCTTTGCCTCCAGCGACCCCACCTGTCTAGCCAGTCTCAGCAAACCCAGTGGAGTGGAGCGCAGACTAGCGTGTGAGTCAGAGGGACCCAGGGCAGGCTGAGTTGACAGGGTGGCAGTAGATGGCCTTTGTGTTAGGGCTGGAGAGGAGTCAAGGATGTCCTGTGGTTTCTGAACAAGGGACCGGATCTGTGGGGAGGCCGATTTGCAGCAGAAGGATTTGTTGAGCATCCTTAGTGGGTCTGTCATGGTGTATGAGCCGTGTTCCTGCTTGGAAAATGCAAGTTACTGGGATGGCTAGAAAGCCATGTTCTTGCCACTGCCCACTCTAGTCACCTTGTTTCCTTTTGCTGAGCTCACTTTGGTAATTTTAGGAAGGTGTTTTGGCTTGCGGCTGTCCAGGGGTAGGAAGAAATGTGCCTTCTGGCTGGACACAGCCTCTGGGAGACCTTGTGGGGACCATGTCCTTAGCAGGGTGTAACCAGCCCTTTGTAGACCTGGCAGCTCCATTTTCTCAGCTGTTGCTTGCTCCTTTGTCTCTCACACCCTGTACCTAGCAAACCCCTGACTTTATATCATAACATGTCACTGTCATACAGTATACCGTGTTTCCTATCTGATGTCCCTGATCCAGTTGCCTCTGTGATGGAGACCAGATGCCCTCCTGCCACAGGCCCAGTGGCTTCCCAAACCACCCAGTGTGAAATCCAAGCCACCTGGCCCCAGTATAAAGCAGCCTTCCTGCCGCTCTGTCCCCCCATGCTGATACTTGTCCCTGTTGCGTTTAGTATTACCTTCTGATGTTATTTTTCTGGTTAACATCTGCCCTTCACACTAGGGTGTGAATTCCGAGGGGTCAAGGGGTGTTGGTTTCCTTGAGGGCTGCATCCTCTGTGCCACAGTGGCCCCTGGTTCTCTGACCCACTGGATTCTCACTCAGTATGGGTGGACCGAGAAGGCAGAGAGCCCTGGTTATGTGGAACAGACACATTCACATCGGTTAGTCGTAAAGTCAAGGATTTTCTGTTCTAGCGTAGTTCTACCATAGCAACGAGAACTGTTTTTATTTTTTATTAAACTATAAGTGTTTTTAAAACAGAAGGTGTTCATTGTTTACTCAAGTCACTGCACGTAGAAATGTCTAGTTCCTGCCAACTAGCAGGATACTCAGTTGAGTTCTACAGCTGTCCCTGTTTTTTTTTTTAGATTTGAATCTTTATTGGTACATTTTATATGCACATCATGATCACACTCCACATGGAGAATTTGTATCAGTATGTGGCATGACTTTTCATTTTTCCCCATTCTCCTGTCTACCCTACACCCTACACCCCTATATACATAAGCTTTATTTCCTTTTTAATGCACATACCTTGAGGACATGGCCCTGCTCTTCCAGGTCATCCATCGATAGTGAGCCAGCCTTGGTGCTGGGCCCTCTGAAGTCTGTGCAGGAGCTACGGAGGGAGCAGCAGCTGGCGGAAATCGAGACCCGAAGGCAGGAGAGGGAGAAGAATGGCAAAGAAGAGGGTACAGAAGGAAGGGCCAAGCCCCCTGGGCAGGAGATGGTGGATGAACTGCAAGGCCCCTTCTCTTACGATTTCTCCTACTGGGCCCGGTATGTGCTCTCCTGCTTTCCTTGCTGTGCCCTCTGTTGTGTGTGTGTGTGGGGGAGGACCAAACTGAATGCTGTGGCCTTTCAGGTCTGGAGAGAGGATCACTGTGACACCCTCGTCCAAGGAGCTGCTCTTCCACCCCCCTTCCGTGGAAGCCGTGGTCAGCGGAGGTACGTGTCTACCCTGTGGGCATCGTCCCTCCTTGGCACTCCTTGTCCTGCGTGTGGAAGCTGTGTCTGTGAGCCTTGGAGGATGCGCTTTGCCCCTGGGTGTCACCATGTGATGCAGGGATGGGGGATGCATGGTGACACGTGTGGCTGCAGTTGTAGTGACCTTTCCTGGAGGGGACCTGGTTCCCTTGGATGTAGGTGAAAGCAAATCCACCAGCTACTGGGGTTTGAGAGTTGGTCTTCATGTCTGAACTGTTCATGAGCCTTCTGCTCTTTGGCAGGGTGTGGTTGAGTCTGTTTTGGAAATGACCGCAACTGACAGCTTGTGGCCTGCCTTTGTGTGGTGCTAGGAATTAAAGCCAGGGCCACACACACGCTGGGCAAGTGCTGTGGCACTGGTGTACGCTTCCAGACTACTTTTTTCAGTCTTACAGGCCTGTTAGGTTGTAGGCCCTTGTGTGATTCATGTTTGGGCACCAGGTGTTTTGGAAACAGGACATGTGGTGGGTCTCCACCCTGCTCTGTCTCCTGCTCTAGGGCTTCTTCTCAGCCGTGGCCTTGTGAGAACCAGGGCTGAGGTGTATGCACACCCGGCCTGTTTTGGGTCCTTCTGCTGAGGTCCTTGGCAGTGGAGCAAGGCCTTTCTGAAGGGGAGAGAGGCCTCAGACACCTGTGGGAACTGACCTCCTTTGGAGCTAGTGTCTCGTATCTCATGACTCGGTTCTGGGTCCTCCTTTAGGGACAACTCCAAAATGGCCGCCTCCCCTCCCTTTGCAACTCAGGCCGGTGATTGTGATTGTTCTTCCATTTCTAGAAAGCTGCCCAGGAAAGCTGATTGAGATCCACGGCAAGGCAGGCTTGTTCCTGGAAGGCCAGATCCACCCAGAGCTGGAAGGAGTTGAGATCGTCATTAGTGAGAAGGGGGCAAGTTCACCCCTGATCACAGTCTTTACTGATGACAAAGGTGCCTACAGGTAAGGCCTCAAGTGAGGCACGCATGCCTGAGGACCCAGGGGACCCCCTGATGTACCTGGGGACCTAGGCTTCATGGGGGAAGTAGGTGCTTTGTCCAACTCACAGCATTTTGATTTCTGTGACTCAGTGTCGGCCCCCTGCACAGTGACCTGGAGTACACCGTGACCTCACAGAAGGAGGGCTATGTGCTGACTGCAGTGGAAGGAACTGTTGGGGACTTTAAGGCGTATGCCTTGGCTGGTGTGAGCTTTGAGGTAATGCTGCTTTCAGAAGGCTGCTTCATTGAGGTGTAACGAACATAGCATAAATTGCACTGAAACTGTCTTGTGGACAATTTTAGCATATGACTCTACCACAACAGTGCCATCAAAATAGTGAGCATAAGCCTTACTTCTGAAGGTTCCTGCATATTCTGGTAGTCCCTCTCCACTGCTGTCACCTGCTGTCATCCTCTGCTGATTAGTTTGCATTGTCCAGGGTTTTTATAAAAATGCCATTGTTTGCCAGGTACTTGTCTTTGGCCTGGCTCCTTTCACTCAGCACACTGGAGAAATGTCAGCTTTCACATGGTGAAACACTTCCAGGGAGTGTTTTCAGCCTCATCCTTAACTGTCCTGTGTGGAAGCTTGCAGAATGTTCCCTTAGCAGGGTCTGATGTCTGTCTCTTGTCAGCTGGTCCTGCTAGGGCAGAAACATGGTGCGTATCATACACAGTGGATCTGGACATCTTTAAGTGTGAATATTTATAAACTGCCACCCAAAGGAAAAGAGTGACATTTTGCATCACATGAAAATTTAAAATTAGATGTTGCTGAATGTATTTTAAACTGGACTATAAGATATGCAGGCTTGGAGGAACTATTTGTATCGTAAATAATATCTCTGGTTTACCAGGAACTCCTAAAATCAAAGAGAAAAAGACAACCCATGGGAAAAAAGCAATGAGCAGAGGAGGTGGGTAGGCAGTTCATGGGGGTAGTGTGGTGATTAAAGGACATGGAAGGCATGTTCGGCTTCAGAGTCACCGGGGCATTGCCAGGGGTACTAGTGGAGCACTGTTTGGGGTGCATTTGCAGTAACTAAGTCCATGTCCGTGTTTTGGGGAATGTGTGTTTTCCCATGCATAGCAAATGTATGTGGCTACAAGTGGCACAACCCCTGAGATGGGATTCAGTGTCATCTTTCTGAATTTAAAGTACACATGTCAAAGAGTCCTAAGGATTAACTGCCCAGGAGCAGAGACATAAATACAGAGATGTGTGTTTGGGGACATCGAGGCTGTGTCTTCTGCACTCCTGGAATCAGCACTGTGCTGTGGACTGCTGACCCTACTTGAGTGAGTTGGACAGTGATTTAGAAACAGCAAGGCAGAGCTGTATGCTGGTAGGAGAGCAGAGCTAGGAGCAGTTGTGGAGGAAGAGAGTATGTGCAGTATGCAATTTTTCGTTTCATCTTCTTTTCCAGTAAAATTGCCAATATATCAACATCCATAATTTGATGAAATTCATGTGCACAAAGAAAGGAGTTCTGGAAGGTTTCATAGCAATCTGCTAACATTAGTTGCTCCTGAAGAGGAAGAATAGTACTGCCTACTGCCGTGAATAATAATAGAAGACAAGAGCAGGCTGGGGTATAGTTTAATTTACCGCACCACCAAAAACAACCCCATAACCTTAGGGCCTGTGAAGTGCCTTTTGAGACTGACATCTCACTGGTCTCACTTTCTCATTCCCAGATAAAAGCCGAAGATGACCAGCCACTCCCTGGGGTCCTCTTATCCCTCAGTGGTGGCATGTTTCGTTCCAACCTCTTGACTCAGGAAAATGGCATTCTGACGTTCTCAAACCTGGTAATATGTCCACAATTTACTGCCCATCTGTCTTCCCCTAGAGGCAGCCGGGATACAGACAGAGGCGTGACTTATGTTTTCCCTGACACAGTGAGAACAGAAGGCTACCATGGAGTGGTTGAAGTGTCTTAGGGGACCACATCTAATTAGTATTGCTCTTCCCCACACTCTGTGCCACTGGTACATGTTCCCGTCCACACTCTTGTTGTCTGGTTACCCATGTGTCAGGACAACAGGGTAATTACTTGCCTTGGCCGCAGCATCCCTTTGTTTAACTGTGGTCCTGTAGTTTATAATGCTGAGTCATTGGTGTGCTTAGCTCATGTTTCAAAGAGCATTTAGCCTGGTGGGAGGATGGCACCAGTGGTGCTTTGAGGATATCGTCTGATGCCTGGCTAGTGGGACTGGAGGCAGTGTGCCTTTGTCGGCCATCACATCAAACATGGGACTGGGGGGGTCGTCTTTAAGTGATGTTCGCTCAACTTCAGGTCAGTCCTCTCTGCTTACTTGCTGAGTCCTCTGTGGAATTCCAGTGTGACTTCTGCCTCTCAGATTTATTCCAGGCATATGGTAATGTCAGCTGCCATTGCTAGAGTTGTACTGCATTACCATGATGCTTCCGTAGCCATTGTGGCAGAGATGCGTTTACCATTTCTGTCTGTCTGTGAAGCCCTATGCTCCAGTGGCATGAGTGGGTCCATCATGACTTTGAGCTGCCCTAACATGGCGTCTGGGCTTGCGTGTGCTTGTCTTCAGAGCCCTGGCCAGTATTACTTCAAGCCCATGATGAAGGAATTCCGGTTTGAGCCGTCTTCACAGATGATCGAGGTACAGGAGGGACAGAACTTGAGGATCACTATCACTGGGTACCGGACAGCCTACAGGTGGGCACTTTCCTCTCTGTTCCTCTCTGGGCTGGCAGCAAGTCCCACACTCTGACTCTTCTCTAGAAGTGTACCCCAGGCTTCATATTGATGTTGTCTAGGAGGCAGGGAGTCAGGAGGTATGAGGTCAGAGAATTTTGCCTGTTAACTATTTCTGCCTGATGCTCAGTCACTGGCTTCTTTTTTTTTTTGAGACAGGATCTCGCTTTGTTGCTCAGGCTGGACCTGAGCTCACTATGTAGCCCAGGCAAGCCTGGAACTCAGCAATCCTCCTGCGTCTGCCTCCTGAGTGTTGGGATGACAGGTGTAAGCCGCCACACCCAGCATTGTGTGGGATTGATTGCTAGTGGGCGTGAATCACCTTGCTCAGTATTGTGTGTGGTTACTGGCGATCAAACCAGGGACCTTGCAATTGCTAGGCAGGTGCCGGAACCACTGAGCCAAATCTCCAGCCCCTGGCTTCCTATGCTGATCCTGGCTAGAGCAAGCCTATTGGGTTGCTAATCACCTTTACTTTTTTTTTTTAATTTAAGTTTGATTAAGTTTTGAAAAGGAAGAATACATTCCCTTGGATATAGCTTCAGAATCTGAAAAGGTATGCACAGGGTAATGTGTTCTCCTGTCCTGTCTCCTGGCCATGTACATCCCCTTTCAGGAAGCATCCATTGTGGCCAACTTTTCTGGATAATCCTGTCTGGAAGATAGGAGCTGCAAATACCACTGTAGATAGATAGGTACTAGCCATGCAGAGATGAGCGCATAGTCTGCAGGCCTCTATGTCTGGGCACGCTCACACACACACACACACACACACACACACACACACACACACTGTATGTGTGTAAGTGTACACTTAAAAACACTGCAGATGAAGATGCATCATTTGGAAACAAGGATCATTTTCAATGGAGTGAAAAGTCCTCTTGAGCTATTTTCTTGTTAGTGAATGCTTCATCATTTAAAGATTAGCAAGAATGGGACCAGGGGGTTTAGCTCAAGTGTTAGTTGACCTAGCTTGCAAGTGCTAAGGCCTGAGTTTGACCCCCAGTACCACCACCAAAAAGAAAAAAACATGACCAAGATTATAAAGTAAAATTTAGTCCTTTAAATTAGAATTTTCTGGAGAATCCACCAAAATGTATGAGAACACACATTGGAAACAGTTTGTCCTCCAGGCAGGAAGGATGGATGTGGATGCGGCCCAGGGCTCTGGGGTGATGCCCACTGAGCAGGAGCAGGTTTGTGCTGTGTCTGGGAACACAGGACACTGTCCTCAATCCTTTGTGTGCTTCAGAAAACCCTGAGAGTACCACGTTCCATTTCTCCCCTTGTCACACCAGTTGCTATGGCACTGTGTCTTCGCTGAATGGGGAACCGGAGCAGGGTGTTGCGGTTGAAGCCGTGGGGCAGAAGGACTGCAGCATTTACGGAGAGGACACTGTGACAGACGAAGAGGGCAAGTTCCGGCTCCGTGGATTGCTGGTGAGACTTGGGCCATGTTTTGTGAGGGGATTTCCTCACACGGAGGAAAACATGTATTCAGAGGGGTCTTGTGGTGTCCCAAAGACTGCCAGGAGGGGCTTGGGCCAGAGGGCAGGGATCTGCGGAATGCTCCTGGGCCCTCTTTGATATGGCTTGCCATACTGGGTTAGGGTTTTGTGGCTAATAAAGTTTGAAAACCATGCACGTGGCATGGCTTAGCCCAGCATCGAGTGATTATAGCTGATGCTGGGGCTCTCAGAATAGATGCTTGTGAACGACTAAGGGTGTCTGGGCACCCAGTAGCGAGTGGCCTTTGTTAAGGGGTCAGCTACAACATAGCCCCAGTGCCTTCCAACCCCGTGTGGAAACTCTGGTTTGTCAAGTGGTTAGAACTTCTGAAAGAGAAGTCAGAAGCTCATATTTCTCTCTAATGCTCCTGATTCCCCAGTGTTAACTGCTAATTCAAAAAAACACCTAAGTGTATACTGAAGAGGTCCCAAAGAGGGGCCTTCTGTGTTGGTCATCTGTAAAGTGAGGATGAGAATAAAGTCTCCTTGGTAGCGTGGCTGTTAGTATTAAAGGAGTTGCTCCCTGTCTGGACACAGGGTGGTGTCTGGTCCCATGCATCAGTAAAAAGGCTAAAGAAGCCACAGTAGAGGAGACTCCCTTGGGGGTCACTCAGGAGGCTGCAGGCTGACTGTCTGGCCAGCAGCTCTTCTCGCTGTGGTGTCTGAGGAGGTAGGGCCAGGGTGCCTCATACTCAGCTCTTAGCTGGGCCTCCCCTCTCTTGGTGACTGGTTCCCTGTTCACGCCCAACCTCCTGGTTACAAGAGTGAGACTTGTGGCCACAGCCTGTACTCTTCCCATGTGCTGGTCCCCAGCCATGTTCTCCTTGGCTGCCAGGTTCAACATGGTTCATTTAATTAGACTGAGCATCACAGTAGATTTCCATGGTAATGCATGCTTTCCACAGCCTCCTTCTCCTCCTTTGGAGGTGTTAATTCTTTAACAGTTCTTCAGTAGTTTTTGGAATTGGGCCTTCTGGGAGTGCACACCTTCCCTGTGTAAGGTCCTGTGAGGGAAGGTCCTTTGATGAGTCTCTTGAAGGGCTTTGGCTTTGAGGAAGGTGTTCTGGTGCAGGATTGCGACCTGGAGGTGCCTTGTTGAAGATTTCCTAAGGCATTAGATCGCAGTTAGGATGAGAGTTTGGGCCCATTTGTTCCTTTGAGCTTGTTGATCAGTATTTTTTTTTATTTTTTAATTTAAGTTTTTTTTTCTTTTTCCAGACAGGATCTTGCTTTGTAGTTCATGCTGGCCCTGAGTTCACTAGGTAGCCCAGGCAAGCCTTGTACTCAGCAATCCTGCGTCTGCCTCCCACAGGCATGAGCCACCATGCCCAGCACTGTGGTATGTGGTACTGATTGCTGGTGGGCATGAATCACCACACCCAGTGTTTTTGTGTATGGTTACTGGGGATCAAACTCAGAGCCTTGTGCTTGCTAGACAGACTCTGGAACCACTGATCTAAATCTCCAGCCCTGATCAATATTCTTGTTGAGCCATCTAGATATTGCTGTCAAAGTCTGCAGGGAAAGTCCTGAAATGGCAGCCATGGTGTAGGGAATCAGGACCACATAGGGTCAGAGCAGCCGCCACCATAGGGCTCTGCTTGGCGCAGGCACTGGAGTGAGTGAGCAGGGCCCGCTCCTCCCAGCTGCTCCCAGCTCCAGCAGCACTGTCTCCCTTCATTCACATGTGCACCTGGGACTCTTTTCCTCTGGGTGCAGGGAGCACCGGCCCTGACTGAGCACAAGTTACTAGTGATCTACATTTGATTGTTCTTACAGTATCTTTTCATCTCAGCAGTAGCTTTATTGTCTTTGTAAAAGTCTCATGTGCTTGTACAGAATCTAAGCAGCATGCAGGAACCTGCCTCTTTGGCTGCCCCTCAGCCCCAAGACAAGGTCCTGAGTGTCTCAGATGGGCCTTGGACTGCTCTGCTCAGAGGCAGGATTGATCGTGCATGATCAGCACAGATCAGAGTCTTGTTTTCTGCTGTCTACACTGGGTTCAGGGTAATGACTTTTCTGGTAAACAGGATAATGTGCCTATAAATTTAAACACAAATAAATATAAACAAGATTTTTTTTAAAGGAAAGAGCCTGAAATCCTATTTCTTAGAAATAGTATACATTGTTGCATTATGGAGTATCATCCCAGATGTCACCTGATGCATACATATGCGTATGTACACATATATCCACACATATGTATATTGCATACACACACAGTGCAGAGGGGGCAGTCAGAAGAGAACCATTTGAGAAGAGTCAGCGCATATCATGCATTGAATCTTGAAATAAACCACATACATCTCCCTCAGACGAAAGAAAAGCAAACAGAATTGGAGGTGAAGGAGTGGCAGGGCTTGAGATGTTTGTCACCAAGATGCTTTCTGAAGGACTTCTGGGAAGGTGGATAGACCACAGACAGGGAGATGAAGGGACAGAAGTGTTCCTGGCCGGTTTAGGCAGGTGCGACAGCCAAGCCCCTTGGCGAGAGTTGACACAGGTTTCCTTGCAGCCAGGCTGTGTGTACCATGTGCAGCTGAAGGCAGAAGGCAATGACCACATTGAGCGGGCCCTGCCCCACCACCGCGTGATTGAGGTAAGGTGCACACAGGCCCCACTGCTCCCCTGGTCAGCACTCCTTGGGCCTCCTCTGGCTGTTTGCCTGGTGTCTATGGTAGAGGAACTTCATAGCCTGACCCAGGGTGTTCCCTGTTCTGCCGTGTCCTAAGTAGGGCTCAGAGAGCAGAGCTGCTGTCCTCCATGCAGCCAAGAAGCCAGTGGCCGTACCCCAACTCCCCGCTTTGCAAGTTGAGACACTTAAAGCAGAGGTGGCATCTCAGATCAAGGGAGGGAGAGAGAACATGGACTCAGATGACCTTTTCCTCCTTGGAGAGGCCAGGTTGCTGACATTCAAGATCCTGACTTAGCTAATCACAGCCCTGTGGGTCACCGGGACAGGCCCAGGCATCACTTGAATGATTTTCTCTGACCAAATAACCCACTGGCTAGCTTGGAGGCCATGGGGCCAGTAAGACCAGCCACCTCTTGCAGCTTATTTAGTTAGTTTCATTAGACATGAAGCTAGTGAGGCCTTCAGAGGGAGGGTGGTGGGCTTTGAAGCCTTCTTCTGTTGAGTGGTTTATGCTGTCAGATGACCAGATCGCACAGCAGAAAGCTTCACTTTTCCCTGCTCTCTGGGCCTCAGCCTGGTTACAGTGGTGCTGTGGACTATGCTGGGCAGGTGTGGACAGAGTCTGCTGGGATCTCACAATCTGACTCAGATGGGCTGCTATGGCACTGCCTTGCAGATGGCTGCTCACGGGTTCACGTTTTTCAAAAGAAGCTGAACAATCTGACTTTGTGGTTAAAATTTCTTTTAAAATGTTGACAGTTAATTAAAACTTAGGCAATAACTACTGTACTCATCAAACCCAGTGTGTCTGTGGCTGGGGCTGAGCATTGCCATGGGCGCGTGACTTGCAGTTGGTCTGTTTCAGAGGTCTCCTCCCTCACTGAGTGGGCAGCTCTCAGGTGGCCAGACGGCACTGCAGTTCCCCCGCCAGCCCCTTGGTACAGCTTTCCATGTCTCTCTCTAGGTTGGGAATAATGACATCGATGACATAAACATCATAGCCTTCCGGCAGATTAACCAGTTTGATTTAAGTGGAAATGTGATGACTTCCTCTGAGTATCTTCCTACATTATGGGTAAGACCAGCTCTGTAAGATTGCAGTGGGTGTTCTCTTCGGCCTCAACATGAGTGGGAACAGGATGTGTGTGCACATCCAGTTCTTGGAGAGTGGGTGTTAAAACTCTCACTTCCACCTTCACGTGTGTTCAGGAGCTTGAGTGCCTCTCGTTGGGGGAAGGCCTTCCAGTTTCAGGTAACTGTCCTCATCCTTGGAAGATTGTGTGGAAGCCTGATGCATGGTCAGCACAATCCAGAATCCACAGCTGAAAGAGAGTTTGAAGGCACAGTGCCTCATTCTTTTCTAATTTCTGTGCCGTGGAGCTGCTGGACAGAGGACTTGGGGAGTCCAGCAGTCTGGCTTTTCTTGTCACACTGCTGTTTACCTGCCTGTGCCTCTGCCAGTCACTCCAGTTCTGGGTGCCTCAGTTTCTTCCTTTGTAAAATCAAGGACTTGGACTCAATGCCCTTTGAGCAAACCTTTCTTCACTAGAAAATCCCCACATCCATGATGAACAAAGAGGGTTTTGTTGTTTTCTTTTTTGAGCCAGGGTCTGACTTTGTAGCTCAGCCTGACCCTGAGCTCACTGTGTAGCCCAGGCAAGCCTTGAACTCGGCAATCTCCTGCTGCTTCCTCCCAAGTGCTGGGATTACAGGCGTGAGCCACCACGCCCAGCACTGTGGTATGTGGTACTGATTGCTGGTGGGCGTGAGTGATGGGCTGGTATTGTTGTATGTGGTTACTGGGGATTAAACCAGGGACCTTGGGCTTGCTAGGCAGGTGCTGGAACCACTGAGGTAAATCTCTGTCCCAACAAAGAGCCTTTATATAATGCACTGTAACTCTAAGGGAAATGTCATCATTTCCTAGGTTTCCAGAAAAGGCTTGAATTGTAATTATTTGAAAAGATCTATAAGTAGGCAGTGAATTCAGATTCACTTAAAACACCACATGGAGCAAAAGAGCACATAGGTGGTCTTAGATGTGACCCAGAGGTCCTCATTCCGTGACTTTTGTTTTAGGAACCGTCCCCCTCCTCTCTTGACTTGTGTGAGATAGAGAAAAGTGTCCACAGGACGCCTGGAGGTGGTCCCTGGCCTTCCTCTGCAGCAGTGCTGGGTAGAGGCTCTTGCAGCCTTGATGACAGCCAGGACTGTGCCTCCTTGGACCCTGATGTGTGTGGTGGTGAGAAGTGGGGCACACAAGGAGAGAGGACAGAAATGGAACTTCCTGTACCTTCTGGAAGCTGCTGAGAATGAAAGTCCATGGCATGTCCTTTGAGTTTAATGCATCTTGAGGAGTTCTGTCACAATCTGACAGGAGCTTCCCAATGGGCAGGATCTGCCTGATGTGGGTTGAGTCTCAGCTCCCGCCTTCCTTATAAGCTGCTGAACTGATTTAGGCTCCCTGAGTCTCCATGGGGCAGTATGGATGCATCACAGCTGGTAATGTGCACAGTACCTGTTGTAAGGGTTAGAGACAATTACTTTTACCAATATAGTAACTGTGATTACTATTTTGTCTGATACATAGGAGTTGAACTTGTTCTAGAATCTTAGGTTCGTTTGTTTGGCATGAACCCAGTGTCTGGTGACACAGAAATGCCTGTACCCTGTCAGGAGAGGAGGGCTGCTTCTCTAAATGTCCGTGTTTCCAAAGGTCCATCCCCCTGGATAAGAGGTGTCTGAGGGTGTCTGAAATGAGACGTGTGTGGTGTTTTACCTTCCCAAGTGCAGCCTGCTTTTTTTCTGCTCTGCAGGTGAAGCTGTACAAAAGTGAGAACCTGGACAACCCCATCCAGACCGTGTCTCTTGGCCAGTCGCTCTTCTTCCACTTCCCACCGCTGCTCCGGGACAGCGAGGTAAGGCCTGCACCCTGCACTCCCACCCTGTATACTTTCTAAACACCACAGCTTTCTCCCCACACTGCTTTCCCTGGGGCCCCAGGGGTGATCTTGGAGTCAGAAGCAGATTAGCTCTGCAGGGTAACTCTCTCTTAATGGCTTCTTTATGAAAATAATACGAGGGGAAAAAATTCAGACATAGTCCCATCACTCTGAAAAAAACCACTGCTTACTTTTTTTTTTCATTATTCAGTAAACTTTATTGGTACATTATATACACAGCTCACAATCACACATAACATTGGGGAATTTGTACCAATAATGTGACACAGGTCAATTCTCATTTTTTACCCACATCCCTGCCCACCAACCCTTCTCCCCCTATATATATACTCTTATCTTTTTCCGAATCATATTTATTCCTTCCCCTCATTACGTTCCCATACCAAATTCCTTTTGGATATTTCCCATTCTACAAAAACCACTGTACATTCTAGCCACTGCTCACATTTTGCTTGGCAGCTTTTGGGCTTTTTTTTTTTTTTATCAATCCATGAGTTAGTATATCTATAAATATAGAAGTTATTATAAGTTGTTAATATGTTCTTTCCAGTGAGAAAATTTATCAAATATATTGTAAATTTGTTCTGTCATTAAATCTTTTAATTTTAATTTTTTGATACTGGAAATTGAACCTAAGGCCTTACACATGCTGGGCAAAGCACTCTTCCACACAGCTACATCCCAACCGTTTTTTAAAAAAAACCTTTGTTCCAAGGCAGGTCTTTACTAAGTCTCTTAGGGTAGTCTTAAACTTGAGATCCTCCTGTCTCAGTCTCCAACAGATGAGAGTCTAGGCATGTGCCACCACATTCCTCTGTAACATGATTTTAAATGGTTGCATAGTAGTCTGTAGTATAAGAAATACCTAATTAGTTAAATGAGGACCCTAGTGTTGGACATGTCTTATGGTTAGCTCTCTGAACATAATGTCCCATTCTTCTTTGTCCTGTTATTTCCACTGCAAAGACACTGACAGTCTTATGATGGGGCTTCTCTTGAAAGTGGCAAGTCTTGGTGTTATATTTTTGTTTTGTGCCATTGGAGCTTGAACCCAGAACCTCACTGGATAAGGGATGTAGCTTGGAGCTACACTTCTAACTCATAAAATTCTTTGTTTTTGACAATTTAATTATATATTGTATCATGTAGGTTCCGCTAATATGGTGTCCTTTGGGCTTCTTAGACCTGTATGTTCGTCTCCCACCCCAGAACTGGAGAGTTTCTAGGCAGTATTTTAGACGTCACTTACTGCGTGTAAAGTGTAATTGGACAGAGCCCAGCACTGTATTTGGCATGGAGGGTGAGGGCAGACTTTGCAGAGCATCTGGTTTTTCTGGTGGTGTCTCTGCCCAGTGATGGCCAGTTTGCGTCTGTGGTGTGTTGTTGCTCTCTTGGCTGCTTGTTATCTGCATGGGGATGACACATTATGTCCTTTCTCTGTAAAATACTGAAAAAAGTTGTCCTGGCATTTTGAGGTTCCTTTCTCAATCTCCTGGTCATCTGTTGCTTTCAAAGTAGCCACTTTCCATGGCCATGTGAAAACACCCTGCCTCCTGGGTGAGATAACTCCTTTGTGACTGTCAAGCCAGCTGCGAGGTCCTGGGGAAGTTTCTCTTCATCTCCCAGGTTTCACTGTGTTTATCGATAAATGTAAGTGGCGGTCCTGATCTTCACAGGACAGAGAGCAGAGCGAGCCTGGGCCCATTGCAGATGCTCTGTGGCTGTCCTGTGTTTTTAGAAATCAGCAGCTTTTAGGCCACTTAAGCAATGCCACTTAGAAGTCAGCCTCAGTTGGATGGAAACCATCCTCATGCCACCCTTATCAAGACTGGTTCATGATAATGGTTATGTCAAAGGACAGTAGTTGTCAGGGTAGAATATGTTTGTGAGAAAGTGCTGCTGGCCCTGACGCAGTCTCAGAGCCACCAGGAACCCACTCTGAAGCGGCCACCTTGGTTTAGATGTGCAGATTTGGGGGTTTCTTTAAACAATGGAAAGTGCTTTACAGCAGAGCAACATGCGAAGTTTTCCTTTTCATTTGCTTTGACAGAACTGTCTGTTACAAAAATAACTTTTTCTTATGTGTGCACAGAATTACGTTGTGCTCCTGGATTCCACGCTCCCCAGGTCCCAGTATGACTACGTTTTGCCTCAAGTCTCTTTCACTGCAACAGGCTACCATAAACACATCACCTTGATTTTTAATCCCACGGTAAGGAAGGAGGGAACTTAAATCATGGGTGGCAGGTGAAAGACTGTCCACCCAGTCTGTGCTTCTGGTGGCAGGACAATGTTTCAAGGGCTGTTGCTGCTTGGTCACTTTTCCCTTCTTGATTCTGGGCTCTAGGCTCTGAATTTCCTCAGATGCTTTCCTAGTTCTCCAAGCCCTCACGCCTGCTGTTGGGAAACTAGTGATGAAGAGTAGGGTTCATGTCAGTCTTCAGCAGGGATTAGGCGGACCCCACTCCCCTGTGATTAGTAGCGTTCTGTCCTTTCATCAGGACATGGATACCTGATCCCCAAGCTGCTCAAACTCTGGATTCAACAACTGGTTTACAGGTTGTAAAGGGGACACGGAAGCTGCAGGTGTCACCACGGGTAAAGGCCAACACTATGGAACCTGGTTTATTTGACAGATAAATTGCAAGGAAAATAACTAGATTGAAAAGAAAACAAGCAGATGGACAGGATGCCTATGGATTAAAAGAAACTTGCTCATGCTTTGAGGACCAGAGGGTGGTGGCTCATGCCTGTCATTTCAGTACTCAGGAGGCAGAGCAGGAGGATTGCCGAGTTCAAGGCTTGCCAGGGCTACATAGTGAGCTCAGGGCCAGCCGGAACTACAAAGTAAGACCCTGTCTCAAAAACAAACAAATAAAAAAAAAACTTTGGACATGGAAATACACAAGTTTGTGTTACCCTGGGCTGGCCGAGTGCTGACATCACATCCTGTAGATTCTAGAAAAGGCTACTACTGTGTGCTTGTGAGAGAAATGGGAGTGGCAGAGCACATACCTTTGTAACAAAAATAACTTAGCCTGTGAACCTTCTGACAGGGATTTGCCTAGTCTCCTAGTTTTCCCACGGTCACTGTGAGAACCAGTGCCCTTGCTCAACCTGTTTTCATCATCATCTGAAAGTTCTTATTGAATTCATTTGTGTCCTTTGCAGGAAAGTTGGCTAATTGGGGCACATATTTGCATTCACTATTACAGACCCCTGACACTTCAAAGGCGTTAGTGCCATGGCAGTCTGTCTCATATCTGTTTCCATGCATGAGCAGGCCGGGGGTCTCACAGTAGTTCCAGGGCTCAGCCCTTTTCCGTGGTCACTGTGTTCTGGTATATTACTCTTCTCCATATTAGTACACAAGTGGAGATTACTCCTGTCACTTCTGCTTATGTACTCTTGGCTGGAATTTAGTTCCATGGCTGCACTTCAGTGCCAAGGAGGCAGGGAAATGTGGTTTCTGTTCTGATTGGTCCAGTACAAATTGGAAGAAAGGGAGGATGACCATTGGGATGGGAATAGTAGTCTCAGTTTCACTTGGACCCTGGGTGTGGACCAGTGGATTCTCTACTCCCTACATGTAACTGGTACTCAACAAATGAGACCCATTTATTTCTGAACAGCAAGGATTCCTGTTAGTAAGATCTTCTCATTTCCTTAGCTGTGAGTGAGTGCAGTCATGGAGAGGAGTTCCTTACTCCTGGAATCTCTTTGCGCCCAAGTTTCCGGAGCAGGTGACAAGGGCCTGAGTAGCAGAGGACCTCCTTGCATGGCTTCAGTTTCCTTTGGATAGTGAGCACATGGGTCTAGAGGGATCCCTAGGTGTCCTTGGTGGCCAGTTTCGATAGCGGGTAGGTTATGGATGTGGGTGGATAATAGTAATGAGAGAATTTACTGAGGAATAATGGTGCTCCGGGTGTTTGCAGAGGAAGCTGCCCGAGCAAGACATCGCACAGGGATCGTACATAGCCCTGCCATTGACGCTGCTGGTCCTCCTGGCTGGTTATAACCACGACAAGGTAGGAAAGGCAAAGCCCTCGTGGGAAGGCAGGGACCAGGTAGGATGGCCAGTGTGTCACAGAAATCACAGGGCTTTAGGGGTGCAGGGAGTGTAAAGCCCTGACATTGGTCCCTTGGTCTCCTTTCAAAGTCATAAACTGTAGGAGGTCTCTTCTTATCCATAAGTGTGGAGCATGTGCAGAAATTGTTGCTTATGGCAAGAGGCCACCCTGTCCTGGCAGCTCTGGCCCAGAGGTCTGCCTTCTGAGAACTGACATCTGCCCATCAGCCTGTGGTGGACACTGAAGGCTGTACCTGAAGCAGAAGTATTGGGCAGGGGTGGAGCCTCAGTGGTGCTTTATTTGCCTCACAGGTTTAAGGCCTCGATGCTCTCCCCAGCAATGAAAGGAGAAAAAAGGAACAGGGGGAGGGGCATTGACAAGTGGAGCCTAGTGTCCCTCAGGCAGAGGGCTTGTGCCATCTCTCACACACTGTCTCCTTCCAGCTCATTCCCTTGCTGTGGCAGCTGACGAGCCGGCTGCAGGGAGTCCGAGCCCTTGGCCAGGCAGCCTCTGATAACACCGGGCCCGAGGATGCAAAGAGACAAGCCAAGAAACAGAAGACGAGGCGCACGTGAGATCAGGGGGCAGCTGCAGTCTCCCTTGGGACAGGCCACAGGCAGGGCCCCCTCCGCCATGGGACAGAGGCACATGCCAGCTAACTCCAGCCCGCTGGGGGCCTGTGTCTCCAGTCAGGGGGTGGCCTGTGCCTGTCCTCCCTTTTGTGGGGCCCCGCAGCACAATGAAATGAAAGGACCCTCCTGTCACTCTGCTGAACACAATTTATTTTCTGAGTTGAAGATAATTTATTATTATTATTTTTGTCAAAGAAATATTTAAGCTGTGCTGGTGGCGTGAGAACGTAGTCCTTAACCTTCAGCCTTCATGTGCGAAAGGAGTCCCCGTTAACGTGGCATTTGGCTGCACAGTGAAGAACCTTCTGGATGTATCTTTCCCCTGAGTGTCCCTTTGCACTCAAGGTCCCTGCTAGAAACTGCAGCAGCCTGTATCCACTCCTAGGAGGATCTGTTAGGAGGTGAAAATCAATAAAACCCCTCATTTGTTTGTGTTGTAACTCATTTCAGATGCGTCTCTTGCCTGACATTGGCCTGATGCTGGAGTTGCATACTGAGATGCATGTAGAGCAGTCGGGAGTTCTGAGTGGCAAAGGCAGGCAGGGACAGACAACTGTCGTTGGCCCCAGCCACAGAGTAGGCAGGGACAGTGGGGGGTGGTGAATCAGTGATGCACATCCCTCCCCACCAAGAAAGTGCTGGCCCTCCACTCTAGATCACTGTTTCCCACGGCAACTTGAAGACAGTTTTCTAGAAAAGTCAGCAAGACAAAGTTTTATGTGAAACCTTCCAAGTCTTAAGTGCTTTGTTTTTATGGAATTGGGGATGGAACCTAGGGCCTCACACATGCTGAGTAAGTGTTCACCCAACCTAGCCGATCGGGGTTTTGAAAAATGACACAGTTTGCCAACCGGAAGTGGGTCTGTAGGGTGAGTGGGTCTTGGAGACACTGCCAGTTTACATATGAGATTAACGGGTGTCCTGGCATTTCAGCAGCAGGCAGCTAATTCTTAGTATGTTCGTGTGTCCACACTGCACTAAGTGCTATGTAGGAGAGGCCTTGGGAATACAGAGCAGAGGATACTCAAGGGAGCTCAGAGAGGATGGGCCTTGCTGTGCTTCTCAGCTGCCATGGGCATGCACTGAGGAACGAGGAAATGCTGTCACATGGGAATGCTGACTGAAGGAGTTTGTGCCATCGATGGGTAAGAGGCAGTGCGATGAACCTAGGGCCATGTGGTGGTGGAAGCTCAGGCAATCGAGGGCTCAGTGCAGAGTTCTGATCCCAGGTGAGGGCTTGTGAGGCTCCTGGGTAGCCACGAGCTGAGTCGGCAGGCAAAGAAGAAACAAGGCCAGAGGTCTTGTTAGGCATCACCACTAATGAAGGGCTTGGCTTGGACCCCTGGCTTAAGAGCTGCCTGGAGCACACTGAGCTTCCGGCCAGTGGTTCTTGGCAAGTGGGCCATTCCATGGGTTTGCTTTCTGCCACGCAAGAAGAGTGAGCTGTGTGGGGACCTGGGGCCCAACGTGAGCCCTAACCCATTTCTGGAAGTGTTTTTTAACCCTAACTCCAAGTGGACACCCCAAAATGTCCTTTTAAATATTCCTGGGGCTTTTTATGAACAGTGTAAAAGTTAACAGCTTGTGAGAGCCACAATGAAGTGTCAGTGTGCTCCAACCACTTCCAAGTGCTTCCTTCGAGCAGCAGCCTTTCCCTGTCACTGGCTGTAAGCCACCCTTGTCATAGGGGGAACTTTGGGTGCCATTTCTCTGTCCATTTGAAAGTTGGGCCTGGCCTTTTGTAGATACTTTTCTGCATTTCCTGGCCCTCCGAGGACTATATCGTGCCCCTCTTGTAGGAAGTAAATATTTCTCTTGTTACAGGATTTTGAAGGGGGCAAATACGGTATGTGACAGATTTTTATTCATGAAGAATTAATTACAAAATAGTGGGTTCTTAGAGAATGCTGTTTGTGCTTTTGGAGGGGCTACTTAGTATTGAATTCAAAGCCTTTCTCCTCAGCTCAGGACCTTTTTTATTTTGAGATAGTATCCTGCCATGTCCCTAAATTGCCCAAGTTGAGCTTGAAGCCATGATCCTCCTGATTCAGCCTCTCAGAGTGCTGAGGTTACAGGCGTGTACCACCACACCCAGCCTGCACATTTTTGGTTATTAAGAAAGCAAAAAAACAAAAATCAACCCAACCCTAATAGCTTGATGTGGTCTAAGGCAGAGCCATCCCCAGACATCAGCTTCATCTTTTTTCTCTGAGTTTTTGTGATTGGGCTTCTGTTCCAGTGCTGGCCTGCTGCAGTCTGTAGTCTGGGGCAGACAAGTGGGCTTCAAGAGGGTAAAAGAAGGGGCAGCTTTGTCCTGGGCTCTCCAAGGACTGGACTGTGGGGAAGGAAGATTCAAGAAAGAAGGTGATGGTGCAGAATGGCCTTCCTGCAGTAAGAATTCCAGCACATGTCTGTAATCACAGCCACTTGCAAGGCTGAGGCAGGGGGATTACAAGTTTGAATTCAAACTGGATCACTAAGTAAGACCCTGTCTCAAACTAAAGGTTATATAAAGGGCTAGGGACATAGCCCATTGGTAAAGCCCTTGCCCAGTATGAGTCAGGCCCTGAGTTTTATCCCTAGTGACCCCACCTCCACACAAAGACAACCAACCATCAGCAGCGATTAGCCTTCGGGAGTTACTGTGCACCAAGTCCCGTTCTTGGCCCTTCTTGTGTCATCTGTGGGCCTAGATGACCAGCAGAGTGGGTATTTCTCAGCCCTATTTTATGGAGGGGGAAACGGAGCTCAGAGATCCTACAGAGCTGTCTAGTAACAGATCAAAGTAGTGTCCAGAGTCCTGCTGTCTGTTGCCCTGCTCAAGTCAAAAGAGATGGTGGTCACATGTCTGGCGGTGGTGCAGAGGTTTAGAAAATGGGTGTCGTGTACTTTGGGCACCAGCTAGCTAGTAATGGCTCAGTGATGTGTGTATTGAATGAAAGCTGAGGTCATGGAGGGATGCAGATGATGTACCTTTGATTATCCCATAGGCTATCAGCACTATTTCCAGAACTGGCCACATGGTAAGCACCTGGAGTTCTTTGGCAAACAAGTCTTCCTTTAAGGCTGGAGTCATGAGTCAGGCTGCTTTCATGGGAATTTGCTGGGCTGTATCCTGTCAAACCTGAGCACTTACTGTGGGAGGGCCATATTTCCTGTGTTAGCACATGGTGCATGCTTACTGGGTAATGGGGTTTACAGCGGCCCCTGGAGATGCCCAGTGCCCCGTGCATGATTCCCTCCCTCATGAATCAGGGCTGTCCCTGTGTGACCAGGTGAGTGTGAAGGAGCTGAGTTAGGGTATGTGAGCTCTCAGACCCTGTGACACGTTGACCAGGTAAGTGTGCCACTTCACCCCTATATCATCTGTCTCAGGCACCTGACAGAAAGAGCTTGAGTTTATCGCTCACTGGTACCATTCAAATGAACCCAAGTCAGTACTGCTTGGCCCAGCTCCTCCCATATTCTTGATTCTCTCTCTGTGTTTGGGTTAACCAACACAGCACTAATGGAATGTTACCCAGTAAATGAATGTCACGTGAATGGACAGTCACAGAGACATGTGCGACAAACATTGCTAGTTGTAAGGAATGTCAACAAAAGACAACAGAACATTTCACACTGGAATTGGGAAACCTGGCTTTATGCACAATGGGATCCAGGGTAAGTCTGTACCCTGGCTCTGTCTGTTGGCTTGTTTTCTCCAGCAAGGCTCTATGCCAGTTCTAAGACCACTTTGCTAAAGAGTGCCAGAAACATCTTTTAAACCACGGGATTGTTTGTTCAGAGATAAGAGCAGAGAGAGAAATCTGATTCTGGCTTTTGCTAATTTGTTCTGCTTCTGTAGAAGGTGGTCAGTCGACCACTGTTGAGCCTTATGACATGCCTGTTTGCAGGCCTCCTGGAAGGAAGATTTCTGTCCATAGCACCATATGTCACCCTGGGGAAGGCAGGACCGATAGGCAAATTGCACAGTCCCTGGGCCTTCCCCTTGAGCATCCATGCCCATGTGACAAGCAGCTTCTGTGACCACGGGTGTTGTATTACACAAAGATCATGTGCTCCCACATAGGCAAAACCAACAAAAGTTGGCTCTTCTTCCTTGAGAAACTTGATGCTAGGCCTGGCCAAAGCTGCTCAGTATTTTTGCCTTTATCTCTTCATTAACAAATGGACTGTGGACTTGTGCCCATGCCCATGATATTCCCAGAGAAGGGAAAAAACTAATTTTACTGTGGTCCTACTATGTGCTGGGCCAAGAAACTTCCAGCTCTGGAACTTGTTGAGTTGAGGATAGTGTAAGATGCCCCTGTTTCATCCTCCTTTTCAGTGGGGACAAGTATCTGTCCGTTGTGGTGAAGGATAGGGTCTTGGTTGGTAATTGTACCTCTGTGCTATGACTTCCCCTGGGCTTTATTAAGATGCTCCCGAATTATATATCTTTCTAGATGAGCCAGTATTTCACTATTTTGCTTCCTAGAATTTGAAGATTTTGTAAGATAAGATGAATGAATTGGAAAAAGCAGTCCTCAAGTCTGCAGAATCTGTGCCTCCAGAGACTGTTGGCTGCTCCTCCCTGTTGGGTATTTGCCAGAATGGCAGCTGGCAAAACGAAGGTCGCCAGCAGCTGCAGCATCTTCACCCACTTCCTGCTTAGGAGCCGAGGGGTGGGTGGTGCCCTGCTACTGAGTGATCAGGTCACCATCTGCCTCTTCCTTCCTTCCTCTTGGTCCCTCTAGGCTGGGACCTGGGGAAAGGACATTTTGCTGCCTCCTCGCAGTGCTTGGTGCCTCAAATAATTGCAAGATGCCTTGTCTAAGTCTTAGCCAAAACTGTTCCTGTAGAAACTGTTTATGTAAATGGCATCAAAGACCTAGATTGGGCTAGTGCAGGGCATTGCATACTGGCCTTCAGCCAAGTGTGGCCTGCCGCTGGTTCTATAAATAAGTGTTATAGGAATGAGGTCACGACCATTTGTGCACACACTGTTATTGCTGTTTTCACCCCACAGTGGCCAAGTGAAGGTCAAATAGCCCTTTCCTGGAAGTTATGATCTGTTGAGTTTAGTTTCTGAGTTATTAATCTATTCAACGGTTATTAACTGAGTACAAGGGATTGTTTGGTGTCTCCAGGTGTCAGTGGTGCTGAAGAGAAACCAAGCGCTTCTCCCATGAAATGTGAGCTCATGGTTGGAGGGACAGTGATCCCATAGGCTGGATTTTAATGGACAGTGGCAAGTGTTATGAGAAAAAGAACCAAACCAAGGCAAAGTGATGGAGCCTAGTTGGTGTCTAGGAGAGACTGTCTGAGGAGGTGGCATCTCAGGTGGCTTGGAGAAGGCACCGGTTTTACAGAGATCTGAAGGAAGTGCTGCCCTCCAGAAGGGACAAGAATTGTGAAGGCTTCAAAGAAGAAATGAGCTGCATGAGTGGATGACCAGCAAAGGTCAGTGGAAGATCAAGAGGAAGAAGTGGGACAGATGGGCGGAGCCAGCTCAAGAGAAGCAGGGGTGGAGGGGGAGGTCTGGATTTTTTTATTACCGGTGGCAAAAGCCACTGGAGGGTTTAAATGTGCTAGGTGGGTCCAATCTGATTTGTTCTTAAATAATTCCTTTGAACATTTCTGGGAGTTTGAATTGTTAGGGAACAAAAATGAATATAGGGAAGACTATAAATTTATATTGCTCCGCCTGACCTTGGCTGCCTGATTACCATGGCCAATGACCAACATTAACAGACAAAAGTCCCAAGTTGGGGTTTGGCCTTGTGGCCATAAATTAGCCCAGCCTTGAGACTGTACTCTTTGGTGTACCTGAAAAAGCCAAAGAATAGCAAAAGCAAGGCCAGCAAACAATGGCCTACCGCTCAGTGCCAGTCAACTACCTATTTTGTCACAGTTTTAGTGGAACATGGCTACATTCATTCCTTCAGGTGTCCTCAAGGACCCCTTTCAACTGACAATGGCAGAGTTGAGTAGTTGAAACAGATTGTATGCCCTCAATTTAGACTGTCTAGCTTTTACTGAGGAAGTTTGCCAAGCCCTGGCATAGCCTTCATTCCAAACTCAGCAGGAAAGGAGAGTATCCTTAAGCAGGATTTTAAAGAACACTAGTTTTTAAAGAACAGAGGACACACCTGGACTAAGTGCAAGGCTCACTTCTTTGGGAGGGAAACAGTTTATTAACACTGAATCTTTGCAACCTACTCACTGCAGATAATTCCATTTCCTATCTCCTGTCTTGAGGCCCCCATGTGCAAGATCACAGCTGTAGGCCTTCATCTGCTTTCTTGGGCCTTGGAGCACACTGATTCTGTGAAATACACATTTGTCTGAGAAGAGTGTCTCCTGACGTGACAGGAGATCGCACGTCACTTGCTTTCTGTCCCTTTCATTCCCTTCTGAACATGATACAATCATGATCTGGCATCACCAAGGGACCCTGTGTCTCTTGGAAGCAGGACTTCCCTTGCTCACTTTCCTTTTCAATCTCTTTCCAGCCAGTGAAGTAGAGCAGAAATTTTTACTGGCTTTAGAGCCAGATGGGTCAGAGTGCAAGTTCTGACCCTGTTACTGATGGGTCCAAGGAACTGTGGGAGCACTGCCCAGCGTATCTGAGCCTTTGATCATCCAGCAATGAGGTGAGGGATCACGGTGCATTAGTGTCACTGTGAGAATTTGATTAGAGGACCAAAGCAACAGGACAGTCCCCTGGCCGGGAGAAGGTGGTCGGCTACTGTCCTTGGGTGTGCTACGCTTGCTCATCACAGCCTGTTACTCAGTTGGTCTCAGAGTTTTCTCTGATTAATCAGCATTCATTGCATTTTAAGTGTTTGATATTTTGAAAATCATCCCAGGGAACAGATGTCAAATCTACACTGATGTAGTTATGTTAAAGTGCCCTACCTGGAACCTCTACCTGGTCAGTGCACCTGTCCCAGCTGCTGTGAGTTTTGCTGCTAAGAGATCACAGCTGTCTCCTCTACTGAATCACTGTGAGATCAGAGCCACCACACCTGGGAGGGAAAGCCATGGCCCGGTGATGGGCAGGGACCAGCCAAGGAAGCAGCATGCATGGTGGGGACCATTCCATGGTGCAGCCCACACAGCAGAGCTCCCCATGGACCAGGCCAAGGCCAGACTCCAGAGAGCATGTTCTCTCTTAGCTCAGACCTCATTTGTGCCCGGTGGCCCTTACTTCCCTTCACTGGAAAGCTGTGCCTCAAAAGCCCCCATCTGTTTCAGGCTCAGCATCTAAAAAAACTGGCTGAAGACACCTGAATCTGGCTGTTATACATCTGGATCTTTCTGCAATTGGCAGGAGGACAGCATCAGTCCCTGGGGTCTGTGAAGAGGGAGCTGGTTTCTGCTGTCTGCAGGCTGACGAGGATCCTCTGGAAGATCAAACTCTAGGACTCTGCCGAACATATTTGTCCCTCGATGCACACAGACAATGGTAGATGAGAGCAAACTCCAGGTGCTGCTGTATGCTATATCATGGTGTGCTTTTCTGCCATGGTACCCTCAGGAGCTGAGTTTGGAAGAAGTGCATATGTGTATGTTGTATGAATGCGAGTGCCTGTGTATGTGCACACTTTTCTGTGTACAAGATGGGACTGAGCCCCACTTCTGATCCATAGTTCCCTGCCCAAGCTGGCCCTGTCCTCCTGGCCCTCACCACTCAGATAGTGGACAGCTGCCTGATGAGACATCTGGATGCCCTATTCATCGGGACTCTGGCCCATCCACACCACATTGGGTCTGTCTGCCTCTTGGGTATGACTTGGCCTCTGCTAGCTTCAAGGGCCTGCCAGAGATGCCATCTGGCCTGAGGAATGTTCTCAGCATGCACACAGCCTTCTGACCACCGGCTGCTGTCTCTGGCTTCTTGTTCCAGCCCATCCTGAGTTGTGTGGGTGCTGAGGACAGGACTATTTCTTGGACAAGATTGGCTGAGGGTGGTCCTGGTTTCAGAAACTCATTTTACTGCTCAGATGCAGAGGGTATTGAGTCAGTTATTACTTACTGGCATCCTTGCCTGCCTAATGGAGAGGTAGCCTCCCCCGGACAACTGCCTGGGTGATGTGTTGGCAGAAAGACTAATATTTGGAGTCATGCAAGATTAATATTTGGAGCAGTCCAAGATTAGCATTTGGAGTAGTGCTATATTAGCTAATAGTCTTGCTTGTAAGGGTTAGAAATGCATGACAGACTAGTTTAGGCAAATGTCTCATGATGCAAGGCAGGGCAGGGAAGCAACTTTGCTTCAGAGGTGCTTGAGCATTGGCCAAGCCATTTTCCATGGTAGGTGGAGCGCTAAGGCCTTTATAGAAGGTTCTCATAACAAGTGGAGAAGGAAACAGAAGATCAGAATAGTTAAGTACCTTTGTAGTTATAGTCCATGTCATCTCTGGGACTTGAACTCAAGTCTGTTTCTCAGGGATGTACTCTTAACCCTGATGCCACATGTTATCCCAGCCACCCTTCCACTGCATACATATATTAGTGAGGGTTGGTTACACTGCTGTAACAAAAGCCCCAAACCTAGTGGGATACATACATACACAACACGGGCTTCTTATTCATGTTACAGTTTAGGGTGGTCTCAGGCAAGCCCAAGAGGAAGACCACATCTGTGTTCTGCAGTCACTTGGTGCATAAACTCATAGGATCTTAGTATCTTCACCTTTTGGCTTCTCAGGTTACCCTGGCTTCTCAGCTTGGTGGCTCACATGTGGTAGGATTTAATGGGCCAGAACTGGAAATGGCAGATTCTTTCCGTTCTCATTTTATTTGACCTGAACCCTGCCCTGAGCCTTGAACCTTGAGCCCCCATGCAAAGGCTCCTGGGAAATCTGGTTCTGCTTTCTGTCCAGGAAAATGGAAAAGCTGAGTTTAACAAACAATCAATGCACTCCCCTGTACGTGGTAAGTATTTTCATTATTTCTTACTCTCTCAGTGCAGGTTAGTGAGACATTTTCCTATTTGAAAACATAATATATATTCTAGTTTTCATTTGACTTCTTTCATTTATCATAATCCTTAGTGTCTCCACTGAGTTTTCATAATGATCATGGTTATGGGCTGTGGACGTCAACAGATGGTTAACTTGTTCCAGTTTTTCACATAATAAAGCAGTAAACACCTTCATGGGGAAAAAAAAATACCCTTTCTTACTGTTGAATTATTTCTTTAAATTCTCAGGAGTGGAAACACCAAGTCTCTGGAGTGAATGTTTTCACAGATTTTGACACTTCTTACCTTATTGCTTTCCAGAGGTTTTGCAGCCATTGACAAACACAGGCAGGGTGTTACTGGCATTAGGTGCTGTGCTTTAAAAATGTAATTTAGTTGAAAAATGGTTGCTGAGCTTATTCTAAACACCTTTTTAAGGCTCAGCCCTTTAGGATAGGAAGTGTTGGAAAGAATCTGGCCTAAGTCTGTTGCAATTTAGTTTCTACTTTCATGTCTGGTGAGGGGGAGAAGGAAAAAAATTATTTAATCACTCAACATAAATGGGGTGGGTACTTTATGTGCCAGGCAGCATTTTGGGTCTTGAGCATTGACTGAATAAAAAGAGTCTTCACTCTTATGGGACTTTATTTTCTAGTGAGGAGACCGACATTCATTAAATGAATTCATGAATAAACACAGTTAACTCCGGTGGGAAGTTTTCCAGCAGCTTCTGGAAGGCTTTAAGCAGGGGAGGAAAACAATCTGATTGTTACTTCAGAAAGATGACCACGAGGTGTGAGGAGAAGAGAAACCCCTGCACAGGCCATAGAGCACACACCTTAGGCTTTAAGAGCCACACACGGTGTTCATTGCAGCTGATCATCTGTGCTGTTGGGGTGGGAAAACAGCCCTGGATGACACACACGAGCCACACATGTGCTCTGGTAAAACCTTATTTATGAAAAGTGCTGGCTGGATCCTGCCAGAGGTCCACAGCTTGCCAACCTCTACAGTAGGGGACTCAGTGCAGTCACCAGGCAGATCCTCCAGGGGTCGCTGGAGTAATCCAGAGGGGACGTGCTGGTCGGTGGTTTGGACTGGGTGGCCGTAGGAAGATGACACAGGAGCAGATGGACACTAGACATCATTTGGAGTGGAACAAGCACAAACAGCTATGCTGAGGGCCCTGACCCTCTATGGGGACTCCAGGACAGCCCCTGCAGGTCTTCTCCGTGCAGGCTTTTGAGGGCTGTGTCCGAGTGCAGCCTGTTTCCAAGAGCTTAAAATTTACTCACTCTCCATGGAGACTGAATAATCTGTGGGGTTCAATGCGAAATGCAGATGCAGAGTCCCTTGCAACAATTTTAAGAATGTGGAGCCAGAGATTTAACTCAGTGGTTTGGGCACCTGCCTAGCAAGTGCAAGGTCCCTGGTTCGATCCCAGTAACTACATACAACAATACCGGGCATGGCGACTCACACCCCCCCAGCAATCAGTACCGCATACCACAGTGCCAGGCATGGTGGCTCACAGTTGAAATCTCAGCACTCGTAAGGCAGAGGCAGGAGGGTTGCTGTGAGTTCGAGGCTTGCCTGCCTATATTGTGGGCCAGCCTGAACTACAAAGTGAGACCCTGTCTCAAAAAAAAAAAAAAAAAAAAAAAAAAAAAAAAGGAAATGGTGATAATGGTGCATTAATCCAAGAATGAGGTCTTTTCTGAGTTTCCTTGGTCACGAAGCTGGCAGCACAGTCCACCCTGAAGCCCAGAGACTCCCAGGCCTTGAGTCAACCTTATACTGTGTGCAAGTCTCTGGGCTGAGGCCGAAGCACTTCAGGGGGCTCTTGTGCACAGGAGGCAGAAGCTCTGTGCTAGTCTGCATGGAGCCTGTCAGACAGAGCCCTGTGTGTGCTGGTTCACTGGTGTGCATTGCGTTTATCAAGCAGTTGTCTCTCTCTGTTGGGTGGCTTTGACAAAAGGAGCCATTGCTGCAATTGGTCAGGGACCTGGCACTTCCTCTGCCCCACACGGTGGCACCTGCTCATTCCTCAGTGCCTTCCTTTGGTGCCAAAGCCTTCCATCACCAACGACATTGTGAAATGACTTCTGAACAGGCACTGGGCTGTTGGGACCATCTGGGGCCAGCGTGAGACTCTAGATAGAGAATGATCCTTGGTGGGAGGAGTGAGGGTTCTGTGTCTCTGACCTGTGCAGGGGGAGATGGATGACCACTCAACCCTTTCAGAAGTTGCCTCCAGTGTAGGGTCCACCTGGAAGTCTCTGAATTGTGACTATTTCTTCCCCATTCTTTGTAGCACTAGCAGCTCCCCTGTGTGTTCTCTATGTGTCTGTCACACTGACCACAGGGAGATATCCTTGAGTCCTGCCCCCATGCAGGATCTTGGGCCTGGGGTGCAGACACATGCTGTGTCCCACCTACATCCCTCTGGCTCAGGCTATGTTCGAGTGGGCTGGTACCAGCTTGCAAGAGCCAAGTGTTAAATTCTTAGGAATTTTACAAACCAGCTGATGTCATGTTGGTAGCTGGAAATTGGCCATAGGATTTGGAAAACATTGTAAATCAAGTCCCTTCCCCCAAGCTGGAGAGCTGTTGCTGAGCACTGACCAGCACACTAGGGCTCTGTCTTTACTTTATCAGGGAGTGTTGGCCAACTTCTGGCTGCTGGCAGCTGGCAGCTCCTGCTCTTTGTCTGAGTCTTCTCCAAGCTGCAGAGTGCCTCTCTGCCCTCACACGGGACAGGTATGTTCCCAATAGCATCCTTCAGCCAGCAGCCAATGAGTGGTATCCCTGCTCCCTTGGCTTTGGCCAGGATGTCTTAAGCTGGCCTCAATATTTCCCAGCAGGGTGGACTCTAGGGCCCATAGCTAGACTGAAGACACAGTTTTCATGGCCTCCCTTCCTGTCCTCCTCTCCTTCCCTCTCCTCTGCAGGAATAATATGTCCCTCCCAAATAAACTACTTGAATGTGAATCCTGGACCAAAAATCTTTCCTCGTGCCCATTTCTGGGAGAGCCCAGACTAAGATCGTACGAAGCTTATCCTCTTAGTTGCCCTATTTAGAGATGGGGGTCACACAGTTGACTCTTGGGGGATGTCAGGTAAACTCCAAGCAATGGAAGTATGAAGCTGAGTTTGGGCAGAAACAGTCTACTATGAAGTGTCCAGAACAGTGCCTGGGAGATGCCCGGAGGGTATGACAGTGACAGTAAGCACTGTCAAGGGCCATCCACATGCCTTTCAGAGCATCAGACTGATTACATGTCCTTCAGTTACAAGAGACAGAAGCTCCTGTCAAGTACTTATGAGCCAAACCAGACTTGTTGGCTTACAGAACAGAGGTGGTGACTGAACTGACTGGGGACTAGGGACTTGGTAATGCCATATCAGGATGTATTTGTGTCTGTCCATCTGTCACGTCTGCTGGTGCCAGCACCTCTTGGTGACTTGGCTTCAGTTTGTCCTACAGGAGAGTAACTGTCATGTAACAGCAAACTTGGAGCAAAGAGGAACCATTTGAGCCTGAAACCAGTGTTGTGGGAGGATCAGCCAGAGCAGCACATCTCCCTGTCCTGATTAACACGGAAGTTTCCCCATATAGTCTGTGATCCAATTCTCTCCCTTACACAGGTAGGTCCTGGTATCACCAATGAGATGAAAAACACGTTCAGAAAGGACAAACAACTTCCTGAATGTTTCACAGCTGGGAAGGGACAAGTCTAAGGTTCAGATCCAGTTCTGACTGGTTGCAGAGCCGGTTTTCTTGTCTTCCCTCATCCTGGAAGCTTGTGAGATACAAACTGGGAGTGACAGGTGGAGGGAAAAGGTGGCAGAACTGACAAATAGGGTGAAATAGAAGAAGTGGACATTGGGGCTGGAGGGTTAGCTCAGTGGTTCTGGAGCCTGCCTCGCAAGCGCAAGGTCCTGAGTTTGATCCCTGGTAACCACATACAATGCTGGGCGTGGAGACTCATGCCCACCAGCAATCAACACCACATACCACAGTGCCAGGCGTGGTTGGTCACGCCTGTAATCCCAGCACTCGGGAGGCAGAGACAGGAGGCTTGCTGAGTTCGAGGCTTGCCTGGACTACATAGTGAGCTCAGAGCCAACCTGAACTACAAAGCGAGACCCTGCTTCAAAAGGAAAAAAAAAAAAAGTGGACATTTAGCCCACCTCCTGCTAAAACTTCACCCGTGGAGTGTGACAGATCACATGACTTGTGAGTCTTGCACTCAGGATATTTTTTGACAAAAAATCCTGTTCTGGAGCATTTGCTAAACACTCTGGATGTGTCTTCAAAGAACCCCTTTCTATCTCATCTAGCAGGCAGAGCAGGGTGAGCATGCTAAAGTCCCTAGGGTTGCTGCCGTCTCAGAGTAGCGTTCACTTCTATCACTTATTAAAGCTGCCTGTATACTTCTGAAGAGAGCGTGTTCAGCATCTGGACCACATGTCAGAGGGCCACAGTAGTGAGGCCCTTGATCCTCATCAACTGGCTTCTTCCCAGTGACATTTTCTGACAATATCCCTTGCTGTCAAGTGATGTAAAAGCTAGTGTTCTGGCATGGCTCCCTTCTTATAGGAACTGCCTTCACCCACTTTCCCATCCTGCCACTTTGACCCCCTTATGAGGTCCTCACTCTACCTACCATTGGTTGATTTAATCCCAAATCCTCAAAGCTGTGATCACTTGGCTTCTTGGTCATTGGTGACTGGTCCGGGGTTGGCACTTGACCCAGGCTGGACCAATCACAGTCTTTCTCTGAGATTTTGAACCTGGGGTCAGGCAAAATATAAGTCAGTTTGCTAGCGGAAGCTGTGGGAAATCAGGCCAGAAGCTATTGGGAGTCACATCTGCTTAGCTACTGTGGGGAGGAAAAAGTCAAGTGGCAGAGATAGCAGGTCCTGTTGGAATTCAAGTGGTTGCTTTCAGTTATATTTTGCATTTCTACTTTTCCATCTGCCCTTTGATTATAGTATCGTGGTGATGGGTGCAGTCTCTGGAGCTAGGCCAAATCTGTTCAAATCCTTGTTCCTGGCCAAGACATTTATGTATGCATGTAAATGAGTTCAGTTTTGTATGTATGAGTTCAGTTTTGTATGTATATATGTACGAGCAATGAATTCCGTTGCGTGTGTATGAATTCAGGGTCTCAAGGTTGCCACTAAGCTACATCTCTGCCTTTTCCCTTTTTCTAAGATTCAGGGTCTTGCTTTGTCGTTCTGGCCCTGAATTCACTACAAATTCAATCCAGAAGCTGATGGGACCGCCCCTGGAACCAACTGAAACATTCATTGGGTGCAGAGCCTGACTGTCAAATAATCTTCACCAATCAATGGCCTGGGAGTTGATAGCCTCTCCTTGGGCAGAAAGTAAAATCTTGTAGCGAGGCCTTGGAAACCAGAAGAGGCGGGGCTTCTGTTTCACAGGCGCACGAGAAAGCCGCGATGGAAGTCCTAGGGTAGACTGCGCAGTTTTTGTTCCCAGCAATACGAATATAAACAACTGAACAACTTCAAAACCTCCAGACAGGTCTGAACTAAACAAATGAAGCAAAAATGACGGGAAATCCTGAGGTTTTTGTTTGCTATGTTCAGTATAACGGTATTCTTTTTATTTAGGCTAAGGCCTCAACTTTGTGGGGTTTTTTTTTGGGGGGGGGGCGGGTAATTGAGGATTGAATTGAGGGTTTACATTTCCACCCCTTCTTCATTTTAAAATTTTGAGATAGGAACTGCTAAATTGCCCAGAGTGGGCTTGAATTTGTGAGCCTCCTACCTCAGCCTCCCTGAGTGCTGGGATTACAGCTGTGTACTACCATTTTGTCGATTTAGTGACCACCTGGATTCACCAGAAGCCACCACAAGGGACCGCCTGGATGGACAGCAGAATTGAGAGTTGGCGGAGTAGATCCAAAAGTATTGCTTGAGCTCCCGAATCCAGTGGTACTTGAGGTAGCTATCTACTCTTGGACTCTTCAGAACCCATGAATTCACTTTTTACTTAACTGATCCTGGCTGGCTTTCTGATCAGTGCCTTCGGAAAAAATAATCTGGCAAGGGCTAGGTGCCAGCTTTTTTAAGCAGTTGAGACGATTTTAAGCTTGAAAGGAAAATAAAAGTCTCCAAGGTGAGTGTCTCTGGAGAATGGTAAGGAGGAGTATAGAATGCCACTCTGCAGTTGGCCTCCTCAGTCCAGAGCCCGGGTGGGGGTCCAGGCAGGGAAGGAGGGGCAGGCATGCACACTGACAATTGGGAATGCAGAGACATACATCGGACCCCAGGACGGATGTGCATTTCCTTGGAGAAAGAAATGTAGCCCAGGCCAAGACCTGTGGATGGGACAGAGTCAGCTTGAATCGGAGGGACCCTCACTGTTCACCATTTTGGCTTGCCAGCAGAATACTTGTGGAACGCAGTGGTGGGAAAGAGAAGGTAAGACAACCAAGTTTTCATTTTCTACTTGGTGTCTGTATTAGCGATGTTTTTATTTGTTGAACACCTCCTGTGTGCTGCACACTGCTTGTTTTTTCATATGTGACAACCAGGGCACCCATGTACAACTGGCACAGTTTGTCACTGCACAGTTCCAGGGGGAAATCATTTGCGTCATAATCTGATATAGCAACCCTGGATATTATAGAGTGTACAAGCTTTGCAGCAACATTAGTCCTAACAAACTGCAAGTTCATAATAAACTCCAAGTTATGTGGTGGTATAGCCCCACTTTTTGTAGACTAGGGAACAGATAAGGCAGGTGACTTCCAAACAGGGATAGGAGAACTCTAAGTAGAACTCAGACGTCTTAAATGAACTCCATTCTATCACTTAGTTCTCTATGAATTAAAATACTCTATGCTAACTAGTCTCTCACATGTTGGATCTAGAAAATGAATGCATGAGCTCCTCGATGTCAGTGGTCCCCTGTCATTGATCTTGATGCCCCCATTTTTAGCACTCGTAGAGTGCAACTGAGCAGAGGCTCCACAGAGGCCTCATCTAGGGGGTTGGACAGTGAAAAAGGACTTAGAATAATTTTTCTAGCTCCTGGGAGAAATAAATCTAGCAGTGTGTCTTGCAGTTGATGATGGAAAGGCTGATTTCTGCAGACATCACCAAACCTTGAGCACAAAGTGGTCTAGCATCCTGATGGAGTGCATGGCCTAGCCTGTCTGGCTGCTGGCTGGAGATTTGTTTATCACCCTGGTGTAGCCTTCAGTGTCTCTGAAATACAGTAGGGACTCAGCAGTGTGCGTAGAATGGGATTTGAAGAGAATCATATCTTGGTTGAGAGATCCGTCTTTGAGATTCTTAGCTGGGGCCGAGGCAGAGTCTGTGGACAACAGTTTAAGTTGGAGACAGAAAAACCTTGTATCTGTAGGGAGTTGGTTTCTGGGTCCCCCATGGATATCCAAATCCATAGGTGCTCATGTCCCTTATATAAAGTGGTATAGTGTTTCCTGGGGACCTACTTACATGCTCCTGTATACTTTAAATGCTGTGTACATAATTGTTATATTGTGTATTTTAGGAATAATGAAAAGAAAGAAAGAATCTGTATGTGTTAGATCAGATGCAGCTTGGGGGAATATTTTCCATTGGTTGTTGGTAGAATTTGTGGTCAGGAGGCCATGGGCTACCAAGGGCTGCTGGGTAAAACTGAAGGGATTTGCTCTCTTCCTGGAATTGGCCTGCAGATAGGTATGTTTGACCTATTCCTGGCCTTAAGTAGAAATGCATAAAAGCAGATATTTCCAAGTTAGACGACTTTACACTAAAAGATACTGATTTTAAGCCTCTCAAATCAGAGAGGCCAGTTCAGACCCCTGTTACTGCAGGGTGAGAAGCTGCTGTCCCCTCTAAACAAAGCATGGGCTCAAGCTTATCATAGTCCCTGCTGCTCTGGAGCATGTTGTGCCCAGGCTGCTGTTCTCATTTTTGTTATTGACTGATTCTTTTACACAATGGCGCTTTGGATTTTTATTTCAGAGTCTGGGCTGAAAGATTGACCAGTGTTGGTTTTTATGATAGCTTCACACTTAGAGTAGAAGTGGTGAAGACTCAGAAGTTTCTTAACCCTTTTTAGAGATAAGGAAACTGAGTCCCAGTAGATGAAATCATTTCTCTTGGGATCACACAGTGCGGCAGTACTAGTTTTAGAAAGTCTGGTGTTTTTGTCCTTTGGACCACAGGAAGGTCGATGGCCATTTTGGATTGGCTGCCAGGGACCTTAGAGTGCCATGTTCTGAAATCCAGTTTATTTACCTTCTGGCTTATGTGTCTTTATTCAACTTTCTATCCTGCTCTGTTCCTCACTCTTCACCTCCTATTCTAAATCACTTTGGTCTAGTCCCAATTGCAAATTTTAAATTTTGTCACATATATGTCCTGGAGAGTCTACTGTAAGTTTGGCTGAGAAGGACTGAGTTCACACCATACTCCTTGCAGGATGGCCTCTTGTCCATCTAGATTGTGGGTCTGTGCTCACCAGTTACTGGGAGTTTGTCAGCTTTTTGCCAACACTGTATTTTGTTTTTTTGGCATCACAGTGGCCCAGGCTGATGATATCCAGCCTACAATGGCCATGAGGGGCCAGTCTGGTGCCCAGAGGGGCTTGGCAGACTGCTTTCGGGTGGGCAGTGGGGGTGGAGGAAGGGAGGGGCAGTTCCTGCCTGGCCTCTGGGTCTTGGTTGGAGACAGAATCCAGACACTGCTGACCTCGTGTTTGCCTCTCTTGGCCCCACTGCTGCTATTGCTTCTTCAGAGATCTAGGGAGAAACATTTACAGCGAAGAGATTCCACCTGGTTTACTTTGGCCATGTCTTGAACCTATACTCTGAACCCAGTGCACCGCAGTCTAGTATCTTTTTTTTTTTTTTTTTTTGGTGGTACTGGGGTAGTGTCGTTTTTTAAAAGGCGTTAGTTCTAAGGGAGAATTGTCTGAATATTTGAAGCAGAGGGGCCATTTTAATTTGCTTTGTTCATTCAGGGTAGAGAAGAGGGCTTAGGCTTTTGCATCCCATTGTTTACACCCATTGTGCTGCCTTCTTAGCTTGGACACTGCCGGCTTCCCTTTGAGTTCAGAGTGATGGAGGGGTGGATCAGCGACTCCATCCTGGTTGTACCCTGCCCCCCTCACCCCGGCCCCTTCACCCTCCTGGTCTTTGCCTGGCCAGCTCCTTTCCACATCAGGTCCCAGCGGAAGTGTCCCAGGTGCCTCAGTCTCAAAGAAACACTGTCTTCTTTCTTTCAGAAACATTCTGATTTTGTTTACAGCATTCAGCATGTAATATTTTTGCACTTGATTTTTAATAAATATGTTCTTTCCTTATACCATTGCTTGTTTGTTCCATGACTTTTAAGTTTCATGCAGGAAGGCTCCTATGTGTCTTATTTCTTGTTGTAGCCCCATATGCCTAGCTCAGAGTGAGTGTTCAGTACACATTTACTGAACAAATGGACATTGATTTTCCATAATTTGTGCTATTGCTGTTGTAACTGTTGTACTTAATAGCTCCTGCTTATTAGATGCTATGTACCAGGCACTGTGGCACTATTTGTGTTAGAGGCCTTCAGAGAGACAGAACCACTAGGAAATCGGCTGTCCCCATTTTGGGAAATCCCATGACAGGCTATCTGCAGGCTGGGGATCTTGGGATGCTAATGTGTGACTGAGATCAAGATCAAAGGCCTGCAAAGACAGGGGCCTCTGGTCTAAGTTCTGGACTCCAAAAGATGAGGAGACCAGGTTTTTAATGGCTAAGTGCAAGGGCGGGGATGGAGGCTAGCAGGTTTCTGGGACTCATTGTTGTGGTCAAGATGGTGGCTCACATTAACCGTGCCAGTTTTTCATGTTCAGCATCTTGCTAAATTCCCACCTGGACAGCAGATGCCCAGGCTCAGGTCTCTGCTTACAGCCGCCCAGCAGTCAGTACTGAGCTGGGATCTGAACTCAGGCTTTCTATGCTGCTTCCATTGGCTGCTGGGTCCTCTCTGTGGCCCAGTGTGTTGTCGTGACCCTGTGGAGACATGCCGAGATATGTGAGTCCTACAGAGCAGGCAGAAATCATAGGCTCGCCAGACAGGAACCCGTGTAGGAGGCCCCTTGAGGGGGATGCGGCAGACTTGGAGGAAGGGACTGTGTCTGTGGCTGGGCTGAGAGGCTGAGCAGGCTGAGAGCTTGCTGTGGGTTGCCTCCACGAGTCCCAAAGGCTTTGAGGACAAGTGTACTTGCAAGCCCTGCTTGGTCCTTCTGTATCTGTTGGAGTGTCTGGTTTTCTTATCTATGAAATGGAAATGCCACGATCTCCCCTCTCTTCTTCCTGGGATCCAAAGGAGCAAATAACATAATGTGTGGAAAGCTAGTTGTTTTTATTAGTATTGTTTATTGTTGTTTTCACAATTCTATAGGGGACAGAGGGTAACTTTCTTTTTTTTTTTTTTTTTCACCCTTAAGATGTTTGGAAGTTATTTTAAAAAGTCTTTGAAGTGTCTTTTTATGTATTTGGCCAAAGCAAAATGGAAATTGATAGCATTTCCACCGCTGGTGCATCCTCCCTCCAGCTGCCTGGTTAGGGCAGCTCTGGGGAGACATGAAGATTTCTGTGCAGAGCGCCCGGGTTGTCACGTGAGAGCGTCTCCCGCGAAGCTTGACTGGCTCTCTCTTGCAGAGCAATTTCCGTTTTCTTGTTCCTCCCCCCCCCCTTTTTTTTTTCTTTTTGAGACAGGGTCTCGCTTTGTAGTTCAGGCTGGCCCTGAGCTCACTAGGGTGCCCAGGCAAGCCACCGCGAACTCAGCAGTCCTCCTGTCTCTGCCTCCTGAGTGCTGGGATTACAGGCATGAGCCACCTTGTCCGGCATTGTGGTATGCGGTGTTGATTGTTGGTGGGCGTGTCTCCACGCCCAGCATTATATGTGGTTACTGGGGATCGAACTCAGGACCTTGCATTTGCGAGGCAGGC